>WNWK01009500.1:0-76241 GCA_009830355.1 Cherax destructor
TTAATTTTTCAATAATAACTTACCTACACTTTTTCAGGACACTCAACAGACTTATTCCCCATAATTTTTGCACTCTTTTGTCCCCTTTTCCTTTATACAAAGGAACAATACACGCTTCTCCAATCCCTGGCCTTACCCTTTCCATACATTTATTAAATAATAGCACCAACCACCCAAAATTATATCCCCACCTGCTTTTTAAATTTTTTTCTTTATCCCATCAATCCCAGCTGCCTTCCCCTTTCATTCTACCCACGCCCACGAACTTCCCACACCCACAACTGGTTTTTCCAACCTAAAGATGTTATATTCAAATTTATAACTTTGATATGCATCTTTACTTATTTTATAAATTATCAACCATAACTTTTTTTCATTTTATTATTATTATTGCTTTAATTTGTTTAATCTGATTTAATTAATTTTATAATGAAGACAAAAATAAAAACTATGTTCAAATTTCTACACCCCATGCTTAAATACTCACCTTTACCATTGTATACTATCTACAAAAATTTTACAATCTAGTTTTGTTAATTTTAAGTCGCCCAAAATGCCCCGCATACTAGGGGGTTTTTGGGATGCACCCATGTAATTCAACAACCAAATGTAATTTTTGTATCATGTCCAAATAAAAAAAAAAAAAAAAAAAGGTTTGCCATACAGCCTGGCCAGTCAGTGACACGTACTCCCTTTCATATTTTTGCAGTGATCTCGCTTTTCAGTTCTACCGTATTTCTGAGCCTCTTTACCACAGGGCTGGCACTATGAACTTTCTTTTGGGGCCCCTGGTGGCTTATTTTTGCAGTTGAAGCACTAAAAATGGAATAATGACAAAAAGTATGGGATGAATTCTGGGTGACCGTCACTGCTAGAAAAAAATGGCACACTGACTCTGGATGGAGGCGGGCTGTCCGGGCTATGCGTACGCGTCCAGGATGAATTACAATTCCGAGGGGGTCTACTTTTACCAACCAATATTTTTACGAAAAAAAGTTACTTATTCCGAATTTTTTCGAAATCCACGACTACGTAATGGGGTCCACTGTATTTTGTTTCCAGTTTCGAACAGTGTCCTGAGTTTTTGGGTGCCACCAGACCTGTCTGCCCTTCCCCCCCCTGTCCACTCTCCCGTGCCTGCGCGCCTGCCCGCGCAGGTGTCGTGGGGTCAGGTGGCTTTGTTTCCTCGAGTGAACATTACCCTTTTGCTCATCCGTGGTGAGGTGCCCCCCGGGGCCTGATGGCTAAAGCTCTTGTTTCACGCACGGGGGCCCGGATTTGATTCCTGGCGGGGGGGAAACATTTCGACAGTTTTTTTACACCTGTTGTCCTGTTTACCTAGCAGGAAAAGGTACCGGGGAGCCCCCGGGTTTGGGGTTTATCCTGAGGACAAAAGAGGGAAACCAATGGAAAAAGACAGAAGTTCGAACCCCTGTTTCTTCGGGTTTTCCTGGGTGGCAATTCCGGGGGTTTAAAAAATTTAACAACATCTATTTATCATCCAAACATTTCACAATAATTCATTGTGTTTTGTGCTTGTTGATTTAGTGCACTGTACATAAAAACCATGAGAGTGGTGTGCGTGTGCTCCAGCTTGCCAGGATGTAGGAAAACAAATAACACTCACTTCTATCCTGTCGAAGAAAAAGAAATCAAGGAAGCTGATGTTGGAGGCAGTGGTTGGCAGGGTTTGGGTGGAGGCAGGGGAGGCAGTGGTTTAGGGAAAATTTATTCAGGTATACACAAATACAGTTAATTTGATTATCATAAAAGCAGCATAAATACTAAATACTATACTGAAATTGTTTTTTAAAAAGCTCCAAGTTATTTTCCTATAAAAAAATTTCAATTTTTTCTATTATGTTACCACCACTGACCCTAAACTAAATACTACCATAATGTAAATTATTTTTAAAAAAGCTCAATGTTATTTCCCTTTTAAAATAAATTCAATTTTTTCTATTATATTACCATCCTACTAAACACTTGTTACAATGTAATATCAATTTTTGTAATTTGAACAATGTATTATCACCATATTATAATTTTAATGATCTAATAAAACAAATTCACTAATTTCTTATTTTGTTCATAGTCTATAAGCCCTTAGATTGCTGCCCTTAATGCCATGGCATGTCAGGGCTCTCCCTTTCACTTCAATTTATGATTGTAATAACAAAAACCCATGTAAACAGCAATGAAATAAATATTTGTATTTGTATTTGTATATCTGTAGAAAAACCCAGGATAACCCAGAAAAGTCAGACAGAGTGACATATTTCCCTTGTCCATTTTACCTTAATATTATACACTGTAGGAGATATATGTTATTATACTATAAAGGGTATTTACTAGGAATAAGGTAAAAAGTTATTTACATTTACATGTGTGTTAGCTAAAAATAAAAATCATTCTCCTCCCTTTTTGTGTTCATTCATTAGTACCCTTTTCTCTTTTTGAACTGGCTCAGCTATGACTGGCTTTGACATGTGCAGGTAGTCTGTTCCATTCCAATTGCTGTACAATGGGGGTTTTTAAGCCCCACTGACATGGGGACAAGTTTTGCCCCCCCTAGTACTATGACTGCTTTGGTTCCCGCCTTGACAAAAATTGGCAAAGATATTCGGGCACTGTTTGTGAGCAATTTTATAAAATTGATTCAACTTAAGTTGTTTTATCTGTCTTCAATATTCAGATATCCAATTGTTGTAATTCATCCTGGCCACATGCTCTCTTTGGGCCCAGGTCCAGGACGAATCTTACCCAAATGGACCCGAGTAACGAGAAAATTTATTCCAGGCCGCCCCAAATGCCATTACCGAACGAATTTACCCCTTTAAAAAATAATGTCAATAGGTTTGTCCATTTTAGACCCCAAAAAAACACTTACAAAAGCACTTACAAATTATACTTACATAATTGTAGATTTTTGGGGGGTTTTTTTGGGGGGCCACTGTATTTTTTTCCCCGGGTGATTTGCAGCTTATCTTTTAGTTTTTGTCAAAACAGAGTACCATGAAGAGCAAGCGTAGTCCATATGACATTGTATAACAAATAGGGTCCTAGAGCCTCAGTAAATATTTTGTTTAGTTTAATATCTTTATTATGCACCCCAACCCATCCTGGGGGCGGTAGTCAAAAGATTACAGAGGAATAATGGGTCCAGGGACTGGGCCCCCAAAATTTATATAAAAGTTTAAAAAGGGAAGAACCCAAGTTACAAAGGTAATGAACCAAAGTTAAAAAGTAATAAAATCACAAGCTACAAAGGTAATGAACTCAAAGTTACAAAGGTAATGAACTCAAAACTACAAAGGTAATGAACCCGTTAAAAGGTTATGAACTCACAAGTTACAAAAAATGAACTCACAAGTTACAAAAGGGAATGAACTCACAAGTTACAAAGTTAATGAACTCCGTTTCAAAGGAAATGAGCTCACAAGTTACAAAGGTAATGAACTCCGTTACAAAGGTAATGAACTCACAAGTTACAAAGGTAAGAAACATATAAAAATTTTCTTACTTACGTTTATACATGGTTTAACAGAACAAATTATAAAGTAATGAACAATTCACAGTTACACCCGGGCACAACTGTAATGAGTTCTTTGGGGCAAATTTTAATTGTTTGGGGCACACACACACACACACATATACATACACACATACATATACATACACACATACATATACACACACACATACACATACACACACACATATACACATACACACACACATACACACCAGGGACTGGAGGATGAGTCTGCAAAGGAAGATTAAGCAGCAGAGCTCATGAAAAGGGAACATGAGGGGGAAGGAAGCTAGAGGAGCTTAGCAGAAATGGATAGAGATAGCTGCAGAAAGCAAGATAATGGAGGAGAGGATAGCTGCAGAAAGCAAGATAATGGAGAGAGGATAGCTGCAGAAAGCAGGAAGAGGGAAAAGCAAGTCACAACAGCAGAGGCTAAGATACAAAGATTAGAAGAGGAGCTGAAAAATATGAAACAGCCTAAAGAACTAAAAAGCAATGTGGACATGGCAACAGAAACTGCTACCTCAGTCACAAAGAAGAGGACTGTAGAGAACGGTGTGAAACTGTATGCAGAGGCCCTATCAGACCATCATGGAGCCAGAGAAAAAGAGAGGGTCACATCAGGAACAATCGGGGAAAGTGTAGAGAAAGGGAGAGCTAAGCTATACGTAGAAGCCCTAACAGACCACAGCAGTGCACAGGGAAAGTTAAGAAGGGAAAGCGACTAGCCACTGGGCCAAGGGATAACAGACTCAGGAGGAAGCCCAAATACAAGCACCTTCAGATGTCCCCCAACCTGGACAACCCCAATGCAGCCAAACAATCTAACTCAAAACACACATGCCATACCCAATGATTCCACCCACCTCTTTACAAACTCCACCTTCACACCAACCACCCATAGTTCCTCATCAGGTCTCCCACTTTCCCAACCCCAACGTACCCCCCAGAATACGGTATTAGAAAAGAAGTTGAAGGTTTGGTATACAAATGCAGATGGTATAACAAATAAATGTGAGGAGTGGCATGAAAGAAAAAGGAGACATCCCCAGACATAATAGCACTCACAGAAACGAAACTCACCAGGATGATAACAGATGCAATCTTTCCACCCGGATATCAAATCCTCCGGAAAGATAGAGGGAGCAGAGGGGAGGAGGAGTTGCACTACTCATTAAGAACCGGTGGGGATTTGAGGAAGTGGAAGGAATAGATGGAATGGGCGAAAGGGACTACATAGTAGGAACAATTCAGTCTGAGAGACATAAGGTGGTAATTTCTGTAATGTACAACCCGCCACAGAACTGCAGAAGGCCAAGAGATGAATACGACGAGAGCAACAAAGCAATGGTAGACACACTAGCCGAAGTGGCCTGAAGAGCCCACATAGGGAGAGCAAAGTTACTAGTTATGGGTGATTTCAATCACAAGGAGATTGACTAGGAAAACCTGGAGCCCCATGGAGGTCCTGAATCATGGAGAGCCAAGATGATGGATGTGGTACTGAAAAACCTCATGCATCAACATGTTAGAGACACTACCAGAGAGAGAGGTGGGGATGATCCAGCAAGACTGGACCTAGTATTCACCTTGAGTAGTTCGGACATCGAGGATATCACGTATGAAAGGCCCCTTGGAGCTAGTGATCATTTGGTTCTGCGTTTTGATTATATAGTAGAGCTACAAGTGGAGAGGGGAGCAGGAATAGGAAGGGAGAAACGAAACTACAAAAGGGGGGACTACACAGGCATGAGGAACTTCCTACAAGACGTTCAGTGGGAGAGAGAATTGGCAGGAAAACCAGTAAAAGAACTGATGGAATATGTGACAACCAAATGAAAGGAGACAGAGGAGAGGTTTGTCCCCAAGGGAAACAGAAGTAACGGGAAGACCAGCACGAGTCCTTGGTTCACCCAAAGGTGTAGGGAGGCAAAAACTAAGTGCATTAGAGAATGGAAAACGTACAGAAGACAAAGGACCCAGGAAAATAAAGAGATTAGCAGAAGAGCCAGAAACGAATATGCACAGGTAAGAAGGGAGGCTCAGCGACAATATGAAAATGATATAGCATCAAAAGTCAAGTCTGACCCAAAGCTGTTGTACAGCCACATCAGGTAAAAAACAACAGTCAAGGACCAGGTAATCAGGCTGAGGAAGGAAGGTGGGGAATTCACAAGAAACGACCAAGAGGTATGTGATGAGCTCAACATGAGATTTAAAGAAGTATTTACAGAGGAGACAGGAAGGACTCCAGGAATTCAGAATAGGGAGGTATCTACCTGGAGTCTACCTGGAGAGAATTACTAGACCACATCTGGACTAACACTATTATATCCCCTCTAAAATCAGGCATAATCACAGAGAACACCACAGACCACTACCCTACCTTTCTCATAACTAACCTAGGCATTTTGCCCCAAGAAATTGCAAAAGTTACCTTCAGACTGCATAATGAGTCAGCTGTTAATAATTTTATATCAGCTATGACGAACATTGACTGGCTTAATGAATTAGAAACATATTCAGATAGTAATGAATGCATCAAGAACTTTCTTAAAAAAAACACACAACCTCTATAACAGACATTGCCCGAAAAAAACTAAACAGATCACAGCTAAGAGACTTAACAATCCCTGGCTAACACCCAGCATCCTTAAATCCATAAACAAGAGGCACCAATATGAAAAACAATACAGAAGGGGTCTAATAACCAGAGAACAATCCAAACGCTACTCATCAATCCTTACTAGCCTGATAAGAAGGTCCAAAAAATTGTATTATGAGAACAGACTCCAGACCGTAAAAGGTGATATGAAAAAGACCTGGAAAACCCCATCTACAATTCCAGGAAATAAAAAGATATCCACGAACAATACCATCAAATTATCAAAAACAGACGAACCCCGACTCTCACCAACACCTACCCAGATACACTATTCCTATATCCTACCAACTCAATAGAAGTCTCGCTCATAATCAACACCTTAAAAACAAAGCAGGTGACATAAACAGCTTACCACCCTTTATGTACAAAAAAGCTTCACAAGTACTGTCACCAATTATAGCAGCATTATTCAATAAATCCATTGAATCTTCTACCTTCCCATCAATTCTCAAAATAGCTAGGGTCACCCCGATCCACAAAGGAGGTGACCAAACTGACTTGAATAATTATAGACCAATCTCAAATTTACCACTGCTTTCAAAAATCTTATCTACCCTTATCTCACCTATGGAATCTGTGCATGGGGCTCAACAACATTAAATCACCTTAGACCACTCATAACCCAGCAAAAGGCTGCAGTCAGGATGATAACAAATTCCCACTCTAGACAGCATACTCCACCTATATTCAAAACTTTAAAACTACTCACCGTAAAAAATATTCATACCTATTCATGCGCCTTCTACATACATAAAACTCTACATGCTAATATCAACCCTTCGCTCAAAATTCTCCTCAACAACTTTAATAGGTCCCACGACCATGACAGGAGATTGTATAATAGGAACACTTCAGTCCGGAGGTCCAGAGGTGATAATTGCAGTGATGTATAACCCACCACAGAACAGCAGGAGACCAAGGCAAGAGTATGATGAGAGTAATAGAGCGATGGTTGACACACTGGCCGAATTGTCCAGAAGGGCTCATGCGAGCAGGGCGAAGCTACTGATCATGGGTGACTTCAACCATAAGGAAATCGATTGGGAGAACTTAGAACCACATGGGGGCCAAGAAACATGGAGGGCTCAAATGATGGAGGTGGTACTGGAAAATCTCATGTACCAACATGTAAGGGACAATACCAGAGAGAGAGGAGAGGACGAACCAGCGAGACTGGACCTAGTATTCACCCTGAGTAGTGCAGATATTGAGGAAAGCCAAATCTGACCCAAAGCTGCTGTATAGCCACATCAGGAGGAGAACAACAGTCAAGGACCAGGTGATCAGGCTGAGGAAGGTAGGAGGGGAGGTCACAAGAAATGACCACGAAGTGTGTGAGGAGCTCAACGTGAGATTCAAAGAGGTGTTCACAGAGGAGATAGAAGGGCCTCCAGAAAGGAGAGGTAGGGTACACCATCAGGTGCTGGACACAATACACACAACTGAGGAGGAAGTGAAGAGGCTACTAAGCGAGCTAGATACATCAAAGGCGATGTTTCCGGATAACATTTCTCCATGGGTCCTGAGAGAGGTAGCAGAGGAGCTATGTGTACCCCTAACAACAATCTTCAACACGTCTATCGACACAGGGCAACTACCTGAGGTATGGAAGACAGCAAATGTAGTTCCAATTTTTAAAAAAGTAGACAGAAACGTAGCACTAAACTATAGACCAGTGTCACTGACATGTATAGTATGCAAGGTCATGGAGAAGATTATCAGGAGAAGAGTGGTGGAGCACCTAGAAAGGAATGAGCTTATCAACGACGGCCAACACGGTTTCAGGGACGGGATATCCTGTGTCACAAACCTACTGGAGTTCTATGACAGGGTGACAGCAGTAAGACAAGAGAGAGAGGGGTGGGTAGATTGCATATTTTTGGACTGTAAGAAGGCGTTTGACACAGTCCCACACAAGAGATTAGTGCAGAAGCTGGAGGACCAGGCAGGGATAACAGGGAAGGCACTACAATGGATCAGGGAATACCTGTCAGGAAGACAGCAGCGAGTCATGGTACGTGGTGAAGTGTCAGAGTGGGCGCCGGTGACGAGTGGGGTTCCACAGGGGTCAGTCCTAGGACCGGTGCTGTTTCTGGTATTTGTGAACGACATGACGGAAGGAATAGACTCCGAAGTGTCCCTGTTTGCAGATGATATGAAGTTGATGAGAAGAATTCAATCGGACGAGGACCAGGCAGAACTACAAAGGGATCTGGACAGGCTGCAAGCCTGGTCCAGCAATTGGCTCCTGGAGTTCAACCCCATCAAGTGCAAAGTCATGAAGATTGGAGAAGGGCAAAGAAGACCGCAGACGGAGTACAGTCTAGGGGGGCCAGAGACTACAAACCTCAATCAAGGAAAAAGATCTTGGGGTGAGTATAACAACAGGCACATCTCCTGAGGCGCACATCAACCAAATAACTGCTGCAGCATATGGGCGCCTAGCAAACCTAAGAACAGCATTCCGACATCTTAATAAAGAATCGTTCAGGACCCTGTACACTGTGTACGTTAGGCCCATTCTGGAGTATGCAGCACCAGTTTGGAACCCACATTTAGCCAAGCACGTAAAGAAGCTAGAGAAAGTGCAAAGGTTTGCAACAAGACTAGTCCCGGAGCTAAGGGGAATGTCCTACGAGGAGAGGTTAAGGGAAATCGACCTGACGACACTGGAGGACAGGAGAGATAGGGGGGACATGATAACGACATATAAAATACTGAGAGGAATTGCCAAGGTGGACAGAGACAGAATGTTCCAGAGATGGGACACAGCAACAAGGGGACACAGTTGGAAGTTGAAGACTCAGATGAATCACAGGGATGTTAGGAAGTATTTCTTCAGTCACAGAGTGGTCGGGAAGGGGAATAGCTTGGGAAGCGATGTAGTGGAGGCAGGTTCCATACACAGCTTTAAGAAGAGGTATGATAAAGCTCATGGCGCAGGGAGAGTGACCCAGTAGCGGCCAGTGAAGAGGCGGGGCCAGGAGCTATGTATCGACCCCTGCAACCACAACTAGGTGAGTACAGATCACTATTTGACATACCCCGAGTCCATATTAACCAATGTAAAAATTCTATGCACATAAAGGGCCCCAGAATCTGGAATTCATTACCAGTAAATATTAAGTTAACCTTGTCGGAAAATCAATTCAAGACTCTTCTCAAAAATCACCTACTCACCCTATACTAAATACTCATACTGTAACAAACTTTCAAACCCAATATTATTTTACTTAAGATGATCTCAATTTTATATGTCATCCTCCTTAACACTTGTTGCAATTTCATATCATCATATTGTCATCTAAAATAGTATAGTATCATTATTTTGTTAATTTGAAATAAAATATATAACTAGAAGAAACTCAATAAATTTCTCTAGTATTGTTATTTTACTAGTATAGCATCAACATACTGTAACTTGAAATAAAATATACAACTAGAATAAACTCAACCAATTTCTCTAGTATCGTCTTTTAATAGTATGTATAACCATATTGTAATTTGAAATAATATATAACTAGTATAAACTCAATCAATTTCTCTAGTATTAAGTACTTAGTGAATAAGTCTTTAGAATAAGTTGCCCCTAATGCCATGGCATGCCAGTGGCTCTCCTTGCATTACAGTTTTATAATTGTAACGACCAAGAAACTTCTTCATCGCTATCCCACATAGAACTCAAGAATGGAACACTGCAGGTCCTTTAAGTAACACAAGGTTTTAAACTATCACACTACCTTGAAGACTGTCACATGCAGCATTCTCCACCTGACCCAGCATTCTCCACCTGACTAAATCTTATAAATACTCATGTTACTCTTATTCCAGGTAGATCTGACTGTGACTCGATAAAGCCCACTGCGTGGGCGAAGCGTTGTCAATAAAGGATCACATTATACTGCTTATGTTTATTTTTCCAACTGTTTATACTTGTAACTTGCATCGTAATAAAAATATTATTATTATATTATTATTATTATTATGTTATGTGAACTCGATACCTCAAAAGCGGTGGGACCTGACAACATTTCTCCGTGGGTCCTTAGAGAAGGAGCAGAGATGTTGAGTGTGCCACTAACAAAAATCTTCAACACTTCCATTGAAACTGGGCAACTACCTGAGGTGTGGAAGATGGCAAATGTAGTCCCAATTTTTAAGAAAGGAGACAGACACGAGGCATTAAACTACAGACCTGTGTCACTGACGTGTATAGTATGCAAAGTCATGGAGAAGATCATCAGGAGGAGAGTGGTGGAGCACCTAGAAAGACACAAGCTTATAAAAGACAACCAGCACGGTTTCAGGGAAGGAAAATTCTGTGTCAAAAACATACTGGAGTTT
This sequence comes from Cherax destructor, assembly GCA_009830355.1. Lineage (NCBI taxonomy): Eukaryota > Metazoa > Arthropoda > Malacostraca > Decapoda > Parastacidae > Cherax > Cherax destructor. The sequence continues at coordinate 10,545 of WNWK01009500.1, forward strand.
TATGACAAGGTAACAGAAGTAAGACACGAGAGAGAGGGGTGAATAGACTGCATTTTCTTGGACTGCAAGAAGGCGTTCGACACAGTTCCTCACAAGAGGTTAAGTAAGTAAGTTTATTCAGGTATACACAAATACATTTACATAGATTATCATACATAGCAGCATATGTGTAGAGAACCTAGGATAACCCAAAAAATTCAGACAGAGTGACTTATTTCCATTGGGGTCCCTTAATGCAAAAGCTAGAGGATCAAGCACACGTAACAGGAAAGGCACTGCAATGAATCAGAGAATATCTGACAGGGAGGCAACAACGAGTCATGGTACGTGACGAGGTGTCAGAGTGGGCACCTGTGACGAGTGGGGTTCCACAAGGGTCAGTCCTAGGACCTGCACTGGTTTTGGTATATGTGAATGACATAACGGAAGAGATAGACTCAAAAGTGTCCCTGTTTGCAGATGATGTGAAGTTAATGAGAAGAATTAAATCAGTCGAGGATCAGGCAGGACTACAAAGAGACCTAGACAGGCTACAAGCCTGGTCCAGTAAATGGCTCCTTGAATTTAACCCTGCCAAATGTAAAGTCATGAAGATCGGGGAAGGGCAAAGAAGACCGCAGACCGAGTATAATCTAGGTGGCCAAAGACTGCAAACCTCACTCAAGGAAAAAGACCTTGGGGTGAGTATAATACCGAGCACATCTCCTGAGGCACACATCAATCAGATAACTGCTGCAGCATACGGGCGGCTGGCAAACCTAAGAATAACGTTCCAATACCTCACTAAGGAATCGTTCAAGACTCTGTACACCATGAAAACGTCAGGTCCCAAAATTAACTGGAGTAAAATGCTAGCGACACAGTTCTTGGAACCAAAACTCACCATCTGGTTCAAGCAGTCCCAGGAGAAATTAGAGAAAGTACAAAGGTTTGCAACAAGACTACTCCCAGAGCTAAGGGGATTGTCCTACGAAGAAAGGTTAAGGGAAATCGGCCTGACGACACTAGAGGACAGGAGGGTTAGGGGAGACATGATAACGACATATAAAATACTGCGAGGAATATATAAGATGGACAGAAACAAGATGTTCCAGAGAGGGGACACAGAATTAAGGGGTCACAGTTGGAAGTTGAAGACTCCTATGAGTCAAAGGGATGTTAGGAAGTATTTCTTCAGTCATAGAGTTGTCAGGAAGTGGAATAGCCTAGAAAGTGACGTAGTGGAGGCAGGAATCATTCATAGTTTTTAGACGAGGTTTGATAAAGCTCATGGAGCAGGGAGAGAGGGGACATAGTAGCAATCAGTGAAGAGGCGGGGCCAGGAGCTATGACTCGACCCCTGCAACCACAAATAGGTGAGTACAAATATTTGAGTACACACACACACACCAGGGCCAGGAGCTATGAATCTACCCATGCAACCACAAATAGGTGAGTACACATTCACACCCACTCATTCACACATATACTGACCCACACATACTCTCTCCCCTGCACCCTCCTCCCACCTCTTTCCTACTCCCTTCCCTGATCCCCCCTCTCTCTCACCCTCCTTCTCCCCCCTCCTCTCCCTCTACACTTTGCTTCTCTCTCCTCTCTCTCCTCATATTTCCCCCTGTTTCCCCCTCCCCACCTCTCTCCTATTTCGCCACTGTCTCCAGCTTCCTCCTCTCCCTTCCTCTGCCCCTCCACACTCACTCGGACAAACACATCACAAAACAACTACACAGAAATACATACTTTTTCATTCTGTGGTGGGGTAGGAAGCTAGAAGAGCTTAGGAAGGAAAATGGAGGAGAGGATAGCTGCAAAGAGCAAGAAGTGGGAGATGCGAGTCACAGCAGCAGAGGCTAACATACAGAGATTAGAAGAGGAACTGAAAAATCTGAAACAGCCTAAAGAACTAATGAGCAATGTGGGCATGACATCACAAACTGCTACCTCAGTCATAAACAAGGGGACCGTAGGGAATGAAGGAGTGAAACTGTATGCAGAGAGTCTATCAGACCATCATGGAGCTTGAGAAAAAAAGAGGATCATATCAGGAACAATCGAGGGGACTGTAGGAAATGAAAGAGCTAAGCTAAAAGACCACAACAGTGCACAGGGAAAGCTGAGAAGGGAAAATGACAGACCACTGGGCCCAAGGACAAAAAATAGTGAAGAGATTGAAGAAAGGAAAGCTGCAATGGAGGCAAATAAATCGAATCAGGGGTTACATAGGGATATGCAGTAGGAGAATGAAAGGGAGAGATCAGTCTTTGTTTATGGGATCCAGGAAGTTGAAGGGGAAATTTACGAAGAAAACAATGTGAGAAAAAAGCAATTGAAAATATCATGAAAGCAATAGAAGATGAAATGACCCAGCTGGCAAATTTTCTGAGAATAGGAGGGTTTGCAAGAGGAAGAATCCGGCCAGTCAAAGTAATTTTCAAGGCAGAATCGGCTCGAAACAGGATCCTGCAGGAAAAAGCAGCGTACCGGAGGGTGTCGACTGCGACAGAACATGAGAAGAAAAGCAGAAGCTGAGAGAGAGGGTACAAAAATGAAAGGAGGAAAGAGAGGTGAAGATGAAGATAGACAGGAGAACCCAGACTCCGAAGGAAGTTCAAATATAACCTCCCTCACAACCATCTACAGAAGCCCCTCAACCCACCACAGAACTGCAAGAGGCCAAGAGAAGAATATGAAGTGAGCAACAGAGCAATGGTGGACACACTAGCTGAGGTGGCCAGGAGCGCTCACACTGGTAGAGCAAAGTTACTAGTTTTGGGGGATTTCAAACACAAGGAAATTCAATGGGAAAACCTGGAGCAACATTGGTGTTCCGAAACATGGAGAGCCAAGATGATGGATGTGGTACTGGAAAACCTCATGCACCAACATTAGAGAGGTGAGGATGAACCAGCAAGACTGGACCTTGTATTCATTTTGAGTAGCTCTGATAACGAGGACATCACATATGAAAGCCCCCTCGGAGCTAATGATCACGTGGTTCTGAGCTTTGAATACATAGTAGAGTTATAAGTGGAGAGGGTAACAGTAGTAGGATGGGAAAAGTCAAGGCAACAACGAGTCATGGTACGTGACGATGTGTCAGAGTGTGCGCCTGTGACGAGTGGGGTTCCCCAGGGGTCAGTCCTATGACCAGTGCTATTTTTGGCATATGTGAATGACGTGACGGAAGGGATGGACTCAGAAGTGTCCCTGCTTGCAGATGTAGATAAATGGTTCAGAAAACCGACAAGTTGATATATTAGACACATATGCAACACTTGGGTATCTTTACCGAGGAAACGTTTCGCCACACATTGGCTTCATCAGTCCACATAAGGGAGAATGGTGAAGAACAGAAGGAATTTGAGGTATTCAGTCCTTCTGCATATGGTTTGTTCTTTTAAAGATGGATGGACTGATTTCATCGACTAAAGGCTGAGGGACTGATTACCTCAAACTCCGTCTGTTCTTCACCATTCTCCTTTGTATAGACTGATAAAGCCACTGTGTGGCGAAACGTTTCCTTAATAAAGATATCCAAGTGTTGCACATGTGTCTAATTTATCATTCTGTTTGCAGATGATGTGAAGTTAATGAGGAGAATTAAATCGGTTGAGGGTCAGGCAGGACTACAGAGAGACCTGGACAGGCTGGAAGCCTGATCCAGCAACTGACTCCTCGAATTTAACCCCGAAAAATGCAAAGTCAGTAAGATCGGGGAAGGGCAAAAAAGACCTCAGACAGAGTACAGGCTAGGTGGCCAAAGACTGCAAACCTCACTCAAGGAAAAGGATCTTGGGGTGAGTATAATACCGAGCACATCTCCTGAGGCGCGCATCAACCAGATAATTGCTACAGCATATAAGCGCCTGGCAAACCTGAGAAAAGCGATCCGATACCTCAGTAAGGAATCTTTCAAGACTCTGTACACCGTGTACGTCAGGTCCATACTCTTAGGAAATACTTCAGTCACAGAGTTATCAGGAAGTGGGATAGTCTGGCAAGTGACGTAGTGGAGGCAGGAACCATACATAGTTTTAAGACGAGGTTTGATAAAGTTCATTGAGCAGGGAGAGAGAGAACATAGCAGCGATCAGTGAAGAGGCGGAGCCAGGAGCTATGAATCGACCCCTGCAACCACAAATAGGTGAGCGCACAGACACACGCTCACACACTCAAAATAACAATATGACAGGTCAGAATCTCTCTCTCTAATACGATTATATCTATCTTCTGACACATTGTATAACCCAGTTGTCTACTTCCTCTTACCTCTTGCAGTTTTCATAACTAATTCCATTACCAAATATTGTAGTCTTATGGAACTCAGGCGGGAGAGACGCATGATAATATACACTTGGAAAATCCTAGAGGGATTAGTACCGAATTTACACAGAAAAATCACTTCCTATGAAAGCAAAAGACTCGGCACGAGATGCAACATTCCCAATGAAAAGCAGGGGTGCCACTAGCACAAGACAACACAATAAGTAACAGGGACCCAAGACTGTTCAACCGCTTCCCAGCATACATATGGGGGATTATCAATATACCCCTGGCTGTCTTCAAGAAGGCGCTGGACAGGCTCCTAAAATCAGTACCTGACCAGCCTGGCTGTGATTTGTACGTCGGTTTACGTGCGGCCAACAGTAACAGCCTGGTTGATCAGGCCCTGATCCACCATGAGGCCTGGTCACACACCGGGAAGCGGGGGCGTTGACCCCCGAAACCCTCTCCAGGTATGTTCCTGTTCCCAATGGCCGTCTCCTGACTCAGTCTACCACCACTTCGCCTGTAATCCCATTACTCTTAATTAACCATCTCCTCACGCAATGAACTGCCACCTCACCCGTATTTCCCTTACCTTCTCACTCCATCCACTACCACCTCAGCAACTATTAACTGTTCCCCTTACCTTCTCACTCCATCCACTACCACCTCAGCAACTATCAAGTGTTTTCCTTACCTTCTCACTCCATCCACTAACACCTCTGCAACTATCAAGTGTTTTCCTTACCTTCCTTACCTTTTCCTTACCTTCTGAATCCACTACCACCTCAGCAACTATCAAGTGTTCCCCTTACCTTCTCACTCCATCCACTACCACCTCAGCAACTATCAAGTGTTCCCTTACCTTCTCACTCCATCCACTACCACCTCAGCAACTATCAAGTGTTCCCCTTACCTTCTCACTCCATCCACTACCACCTCAGCAACTATCAAGTGTTTTCCTTACCTTCTCACTCCATCCACTACCACCTCTGCAACTATCAAGTGTTTCCCTTACCTCTTACACCTGAGTCTCGCTCAGCCAACACATGAGCCATTGCCAGCTGGTTGAGGAGCAGTGTGCTTGAGATCTCTTGCTCAGTTAGGGAAGGTTGGTCTGCCTTCGTCGCCGTCACGACCACAAACATCACAGCGAACCACTGCGCCATAATGACTGGCTGGTAACAAGTGACAGTCTGCTGCCTCACTACTGCGTCTGCCTTCTTTATAAACACGCCCACAAAAAAATAGCAGCTCTCTCAACCACAATATGGCATTTCTGCGCACTTATAATTATATTTTCATAAACTGATAAGATACACAAGGGAATGAAGTGTGATGATTAAGCAGAAAGGGAATCGAGCACAAAACCAATGTATCTAGAATAGTGGAAACGACGTTTGGTGATTTTATTTTGATAGAGACAGTACTATAGTATTTTTGAATAAAGAAAGTAAAGTTATAATACATTAAGATAATCATACGTTACTTTGAATTGAGTGTAATATAAGATGTTTTCAACAAATTGAGATGAAAATAAAGTAGTTTAAGGTTGCTGTGGTATTATTATTATTATTATTATTATTATTATTATTATTATTATTATTATTATTATTATTATTATTATTATTATTATGAAAAGAAAGCGCTAAACACTGCTGTGGTAAAGATATGGAACTTTGAACTTGCCGAATTAATGATGTAACATTTTGAACTTTCTGAGGATAAATGTATTTTGGGTAATATCTTACGTAAGATGGAAATAAAAATCTTGAAAATTTAAGTTTTGTTAGATTCATCAGAGTAATTAGGTAGCATTAAACATGTACCGCTATTTTCCAGTCCAACATACAAAGTAAGAATGTGTAAAAACCTGTTGCCTCAGTTAGCTTAAACTCAACGTTTTGTTATTCCTCAGAGTTTATTCTAATATTAACTATTTTGTTTGATGTTGTTTGGTCGATACCGAATTTGACTAAAGAATTCTTTAGTTGTTTAGCTTTGATTTAACATTCTTCGTCAGGACTGGTAATTCTGGAGGAGACATTTCAGTGTCGCATCGCCGTCTAAATACTCTCATTAACTATTTCCAAGGATAAATGTATGGGATACACTGGTCACTCCAAATTAATCTCATTTTTAATACAAGTTTTCTCAGGTTACTGAATGTTTACGAGGAACCAGGTTGTAGGACGCTAATGGTAATAAGTCACTTTGACTTTTCTGGGTCATTCCAGGTAATCAACACATATGCTGCTATGTATGATAATGTAACTGTATTTATGTACACATGTACATATCTAATTTATCTAATTTATCTAGCATATAATGCTAGATAAATAATTATTATTATTATTATTATTATTATTATTATTATTATTATTATTATTAGTAGTAGTAGTAGTAGTAGTAGTAGTAGTAGTAGTAGTAGTAGTAGAGTAGTAGTAGTAGTAGTAGTAGTAGTAGTAGTAGTAGTAGCAGAGCAGCAGCAGCAGAGAGACAGCAGCAGCAGCAGCAGCAGCAGCAGCTAGCAGAGCAGCAGCAGCAGCAAAGCAGCAGCAGCAGCTAGTAGAGCAGCAGAGCAGTAGCAGTAGAGTAGTGAGTAGAGTAGTAGTAGAGAGTAGAGTAGTAGTAGTAGTAGTAGTAGTAGTAGTAGCGGTAGTAGTAATAGTAGAATTCACTGGAAGTGTTTTTGCATCGTCTTCAGAGCCTCGTACTCCCGTGCAGAGCCTCGTACTCCCGTGCAGAGCCTCGTACTCTTGTCCAGAGCCTCGTACTCTTGTGCAGAGCCTCGTACTCTTGTGCAGAGCCTCGTACTCCCGTGCAGAGCCTCGTACTCTTGTGCAGAGCCTCGTACTCTTGTGCAGAGCCTCGTACTCTTGTGCAGAGCCTCGTACTCTTGTGCAGAGCCTCGTACTCCCGTGCAGAGCCTCGTACTCTTGTGCAGAGCCTCGTACTCTTGTGCAGAGCCTCGTACTCTTGTGCAGAGCCTCGTACTCCGTGCAGAGCCTCGTACTCTTGTGCAGAGCCTCGTACTCTTGTGCAGAGCCTCGTACTCTTGTGCAGAGCCTCGTACTCTTGTCCAGAGCCTCGTACTCTTGTGCAGAGCCTCGTACTCTTGTGCAGAGCCTCGTACTCTTGTGCAGAGCCTCGTACTCTTGTGCAGAGCCTAGTACTCTTGTCCAGAGCCTCGTACTCTTGTGCAGAGCCTCGTACTCTTGTGCAGAGCCTCGTACTCCGTGCAGAGCCTCGTACTCTTGTCCAGAGCCTCGTACTCTTGTGCAGAGCCTCGTACTCTTTTGCAGAGCCTCGTACTCTTGTCCAGAGCCTCGTACTCTCGTGCAGAGCCTCGTACTCTCGTGCAGAGCCTCGTACTCCCGTGCAGAGCCTCGTACTCTTGTGCAGAGCCTCGTACTCTTGTGCAGAGCCTCGTACTCTTGTGCAGAGCCTCGTACTCTTGTCCAGAGCCTCGTACTCTTGTGCAGAGCCTCGTACTCTTGTGCAGAGCCTCGTACTCTTGTGCAGAGCCTCGTACTCTTGTGCAGAGCCTCGTACTCTTGTCCAGAGCCTCGTACTCTTGTGCAGAGCCTCGTACTCTTTGCAGAGCCTCTACTCCGTGCAGAGCCTCGTACTCTTGTCCAGAGCCTCGTACTCTTGTCCAGAGCCTCGTACTCTTGTGCAGAGCCTCGTACTCTTGTCCAGAGCCTCGTACTCTCGTGCAGAGCCTCGTACTCTCGTGCAGAGCCTCGTACTCTTGTCCAGAGCCTCGTACTCTTGTGCAGAGCCTCGTACTCTTGTCCAGAGCCTCGTACTCTTGTGCAGAGCCTCGTACTCTTGTGCAGAGCCTCGTACTCTTGTCCAGAGCCTCGTACTCTTGTGCAGAGCCTCGTACTCTTGTGCAGAGCCTCGTACTCTTGTGCAGAGCCTCTCGTAGACTCATTGTGCAGAGCCTCGTACTCTGTGCAGAGCCTCGTACTCTCGTGTAGAGCCTCGTACTCTCGTGCAGAGCCTCGTACTCTCGTGTAGAGCCTCGTACTCTCGTGTAGAGCCTCGTACTCTCGTGTAGAGCCTCGTACTCTCGTGCAGAGCCTCGTACTCGTGTAGAGCCTCGTACTCTCGTGAGAGCCTCGTACTCGTGGAGCTCTCTCGTGTAGAGCCTCGTACTCTCGTGAGAGCCTCGACTCGTGTAGAGCCTCGTACTCTCGTGCAGAGCCTCGTACTCTCGTGTAGAGCTCGTACTCTAGAGTGATTGATTAGTCAAACATACCTAGAAGTTTCGATTAAGATGTGAGCACCTCAAAGGGATTGAATAAGACATGTGTAGCACCTAGGTATTGAATAAGACATGTGTAGCACCTAGGTATTGAATAAGACATGTGTAGCACCTAGGTATTGAATAAGACATGTGTAGCACCTAGGTATTGAATAAGACATGTAGCACCTAGGTATTGAATAAGACATGTGTAGCACCTAGGTATTGAATAAGACATGTTAGCACCTAGGTATTGAATAAGACATGTATAGCACCTAGGTATTGAATAAGACATGTGTAGCACCTAGGTATTGAATAAGACATGTGTAGCACCTAGGTATTGAATAAGACATGTGTAGCACCTAGGTATTGAATAAGACATGTGTAGCACCTAGGTATTGAATAAGACATGTGTAGCACCTAGGTATTGAATAAGACATGTGTAGCACCTAGGTATTGAATAAGACATGTGTAGCACCTAGGTATTGAATAAGACATGTGTAGCACCTAGGTATTGAATAAGACATGTGTAGCACCTAGGTATTGAATAAGACATGTGTAGCACCTAGGTATTGAATAAGACATGTGTAGCACCTAGGTATTGAATAAGACATGTGTAGCACCTAGGTATTGAATAAGACATGTGTAGCACCTAGGTATTGAATAAGACATGTGTAGCACCTAGGTATTGAATAAGACATGTGTAGCACCTAGGTATTGAATAAGACATGTGTAGCACCTAGGTATTGAATAAGACATGTGTAGCACCTAGGTATTGAATAAGACATGTGTAGCACCTAGGTATTGAATAAGACATGTATAGCACCTAGGTATTGAATAAGACATGTGTAGCACCTAGGTATTGAATAAGACATGTGTAGCACCTAGGTATTGAATAAGACATGTGTAGCACCTAGGTATTGAATAAGACATGTGTAGCACCTAGGTATTTAATAATACATGTATAGCACCTAGGTAATAAATAAGGCATGTATAGCACCTAGGTATTTAATAAGGCATGTATAGCACCTAGGTATTTAATAAGACATAGCACCTAGGTACCTTTACTCGCAAGTTTTCCTTGCTCAGTAGGCTTTATCAGTTTAATACAGAGACATGAGATTAGAGAAGACTTATAAACTGGAGCCAGAGGAGAGGTGCAGCAGTTGAAGACAGGATCATACGTGGACAAAACCCATTGGACACAATTATCATCTGTCTCTGAAGTTTTTATCAAAATCTTATTATTTTTGTCATATGCTGCTTTTAATATATGCAAGTCACACTGAGCTTTCCTCAGTGTGACTTGTGTTCCCTCCTTCATGAAGGTACTGTGTTCCCTCCTTCATGAAGGTACTTGTGTTCCCTCCTTCATGAAGGTACTGTGTTCCCTCCTTCATGAAGGTACTTGCACCCTCCCTCATGAAGGTACTTGTGTTACCTCCTTCATGAAGGTACTGTGTTCCCTCCTTCATGAAGGTACTTGTGTTCCCTCCTTCATGAAGGTACTGTGTTCCCTCCTTCATGAAGGTACTTGTGTTCCCTCCTTCATGAAGGTACTTGTGTTCCCTCCTTCATGAAGGTACTTGTGTTCCCTCCTTCATGAAGGTACTTGTGTTCCCTCCTTCATGAAGGTACTTGCACCCTCCCTCATGAAGGTACTTGCACCCTCCCTCATGAAGGTACTTGTGTTCCCTCCTTCATGAAGGTACTTGTGTTCCCTCCTTCATGAAGGTACTTGCACCCTCCCTCATGAAGGTACTTGTGTTCCCTCCTTCATGAAGGTACTTGTGTTCCCTCCTTCATGAAGGTACTTGCACCCTCCCTCATGAAGGTACTTGTGTTACCTCCTTCATGAAGGTACTTGTGTTCCCTCCTTCATGAAGGTACTTGCACCCTCCCTCATGAAGGTACTTGTGTTACCTCCTTCATGAAGGTACTTGTGTTCCCTCCTTCATGAAGGTACTTATGTTCCCTCCTTCATGAAGGTACTTGTGTTCCCTCCTTCATGAAGGTACTTGTGTTCCCTCCTTCATGAAGGTACTTGTGTCCCTCCTTCATGAAGGTACTTGTGTTCCCTCCTTCATGAAGGTACTTTGTTCCTCCTTCATGAAGGTACTTGTGTTCCCTCCTTCATGAAGGTACTTGTGTTCCCTCCTTCATGAAGGTACTTGTGTTCCCTCCTTCATGAAGGTACTTGTGTTCCCTCCTTCATGAAGGTACTTGTGTTACCTCCTTCATGAAGGTACTTGTGTTCCCTCCTTCATGAAGGTACTTGTGTTCCCTCCTTCATGAAGGTACTGTGTTCCCTCCTTCATGAAGGTACTTGTGTTCCCTCCTTCATGAAGGTACTGTGTTCCCTCCTTCATGAAGGTACTTGTGTTCCCTCCTTCATGAAGGTACTTGTGTTCCCTCCTTCATGAAGGTACTTGTGTTCCCTCCTTCATGAAGGTACTTGTGTTCCCTCCAGTTTATAAGAACGAGAAATAACGGATTTAAATTGGATAAATTTAGATTTAGAAAGGACATAGGCAAGTACTGGTTTTCGAACAGAGTTGTAGATGCGTGGAACAATCTTCCGAGTACTGTGATAGAGGCTAGGACCTTGGGTGGCTTTAAAAAGAGATTGGACAAATATATGAGTGGGAGGGGCTGGGTTTGATTTGTGTCGTGAGTACGGGAATAAATTTTTAGGTAGTGGTGGTTTTGATAAGGACCTGCCTTGTATGGGCCAGTAGGCCTTCTGCAGTGTTCCTCCATTCTTATGTTCTTATGTTCTTATGTACTTGTGTTCCCTCCTTCATGAAGGTACTGTGTTCCCTCCTTCATGAAGGTACTTGTGTTACCTCCTTCATGAAGGTACTTGTGTTCCCTCCTTCATGAAGGTACTGTGTTCCCTCCTTCATGAAGGTACTTGTGTTCCCTCCTTCATGAAGGTACTTGTGTTCCCTCCTTCATGAAGGTACTTGTGTTCCCTCCTTCATGAAGGTACTGTGTTCCCTCCTTCATGAAGGTACTTGTGTTCCCTCCTTCATGAAGGTACTTGTGTTCCCTCCTTCATGAAGGTACTGTGTTCCCTCCTTCATGAAGGTACTTGTGTTCCCTCCTTCATGAAGGTACTTGTGTTCCCTCCTTCATGAAGGTACTGTGTTCCCTCCTTCATGAAGGTACTTGTGTTCCCTCCTTCATGAAGGTACTTGTGTTCCCTCCTTCATGAAGGTACTTGTGTTCCCTCCTTCATGAAGGTACTTGTGTTCCCTCCTTCATGAAGGTACTTGTGTTCCCTCCTTCATGAAGGTACTTAGTTCCCTCCTTCATGAAGGTACTTGTGTTCCCTCCTTCATGAAGGTACTTGTGTTCCCTCCTTCATGAAGGTACTGTGTTCCCTCCTTCATGAAGGTACTTGTTTCCCTCCTTCATGAAGGTACTGTGTTCCCTCCTTCATGAAGGTACTGTGTTCCCTCCTTCATGAAGGTACTGTGTTCCTCCTTCATGAAGGTACTGTGTCCCTCCTTCATGAAGGTACTTGTGTTCCCTCCTTCATGAAGGTACTTGTGTTCCCTCCTTCATGAAGGTACTTGTTCCCTCCTTCATGAAGGTACTGTGTTCCCTCCTTCATGAAGGTACTTGTTCCCTCCTTCATGAAGGTACTGTGTTCCCTCCTTCATGAAGGTACTTGTGATCCCTCCTTCATGAAGGTACTTACACCCTCCTTCATGAAGGTACTTACACCCTCCTTCATGAAGGTACTTACACCCTCCTTCATGAAGGTACTTACACCCTCCTTCATGAAGGTACTTACACCCTCCTTCATGAAGGTACTTACACCCTCCTTCATGAAGGTATTACCACCCTCCTTCATGAAGGTACTTGCACCCTCCTTCATGAAGGTACTTCACCTCCTTCATGAAGGTACTTGCACCCTCCTTCATGAAGGTATTGCACCCTCCTTCATGAAGGTACTTACACCCTCCTTCATGAAGGTACTTGCACCCTCCTTCATGAAGGTACTTGCACCCTCCTTCATGAAGGTACTTGCACCCTCCTTCATGAAGGTACTTGCACCCTCCTTCATGAAGGTACTTGCACCCTCCTTCATGAAGGTACTTACACCCTCCTTCATGAAGGTACTTGCACCCTCCTTCATGAAGGTACTTGTGTTCCCTCCTTCATGAAGGTACTTGCACCCTCCTTCATGAAGGTACTTGCACCCTCCTTCATGAAGGTACTTACACCCTCCTTCATGAAGGTACTTGTGTTCCCTCCTTCATGAAGGTACTTGCACCCCACGTGTACTGTATATTTCTTTACCTGGAATGTCATTGCTTGTAACATTTTCTGCCAGCAAGTGAAAGAGCTCGACTTTATTATCGTTGACACAAATGAAGCTTTGCAAGTTACTTGGCACTTGATTAAAGCTCAACCCTTCTCCGTACTCCCTTGCCCCTCTTCTCTCTGTCTGCTGCATTTAGACTGTTTTTCGTTATAAACATCCTACACTATCCTTTTTCTGTCCGCATGTTCTGACTGATGTTCGATATGTGATATGAACTCTATCTTCGTACAATCATCAAAAGTCCAGCAGTTTCCTGTTGACGAAATATGAGTGCAGTCATTTGTATTGTTGCTTCTACCAGTGATGCCAGTGACTCGAGCTCTGCAAGGAAATCTGCCTTGGTGCCACAACGCTTGTCACCAGCTGTGGAATGTGGTAGTGATCATGGCTGATTCTCAGAGTGCAGTCTTATTGCTGGCACCAGGATTTCTGCTTCTGCGGATGCTGCTTTCTCGGGAACAATCGAAGTCTTTTTCTTTAATTGGCTCTTTGATCAGTGTTCTATTCACAAAGTTTTCTTTGACGGTAAAGTTATATTGCTCTTGGCCCACTTTGCACACCTTTCCTACAGTCTTCTGTACTTCTGAGTCCATGATGAGTTTTGGTCCACTGTGACCAAATCACCACTGTCTTTGAAGGGATTTTCCATTTCCTCGAAGACATCAACAAGAGTTATTAAATCCTTGGCAAATGATGTTTGAACTTACGTGGTTTGTTCATTGTTTTGTTGAATCCTTCATGGTAGTATTTTCAAACGCTCCTATCATCCTTAATATTTCAGGCCATGTCACCACACAGCGTAGTAGGGCATTTGGGTTCTCTATCAGACCAACACCTCCCTCTATTACATTTTACCTCGGCATTTACCTTCTCTTGGGCCTCATCTGTCATGGGAGAGAATGGGCTTTTGGGAGAAGGGAGGAAGGATTTCTCTGATACATAACACACATCTCTGATGTATGCTCTGTATCTGATACATAGCACACATCTCTGATGTATGCTCTGTGTCTGATACATATCACATATCTCTGATGTTTGCTCTGTATCTGATACATAGCACACATCTCTGATGTTTGCTCTGTGTCTGATACATAGCACAAATCTCTGATGTATGCTCTGTGTCTGATACATAGCACACATCTCTGATGTATGCTCTGTGTCTGATACATAGCACATATCTCTGATGTATGCTCTGTATCTGATACATAGCACACATCTCTGATGTATGCTCTGTATCTGATACATAGCACACATCTCTGATGTATGCTCTGTATCTGATACATAGCACACATCTCTGATGTATGCTCTGTATCTGATACATAGCACACATCTCTGATGTATGCTCTGTATCTGATACATAGCACACATCTCTGATGTATGCTCTGTATCTGATACATAGCACACATCTCTGATGTATGCTCTGTATCTGATACATAGCACACATCTCTGATGTATGCTCTGTATCAGACAATGTCGACTATGCCAGGTGGCACAGTCGACATTGTCAACGCTTAATACCCATGAATAAACAGGTCCAGTAATTCCACATACATCACAAAGTGTTTCTGTCTGATCGATTCAGTGATTTGATGAAGGCGAAGTTCCAGTTCAAGCCCATGACACCAATACTTAAACTGATAATGTTCTTCCAATATTTTGCCACAGCTTGCTGTGAAATACAGTGGGTGCTTTGTAACTGATACAGTTTCTTTGTACTATCATAGACATGATGCTGCAAGATGAGAATGACAGCCTAGTCCTGGTTACATGTGAGACTTTTACAAGGAATGCGTCTACCCTACCAGTAGCAATACTAGCAATGCATATAGCAGTTATGGAACTCTACCATCTCTATACGCAATCCACCAAACATGAACAGATATTTATCTTTTCCATCTGTGTCAGGGAAGTTCCACTGTATAGTTTTCGCAGCTACATGGAGTGGTTGATTCATTATTAGTACTGGAACCTAGCCTGGGTTGAGGTCACAGGGGCACGAGGACCTGGAACCTAGCCTGGGAGTCACTGAAAGGGTGTCACAGGGGCACGAGGACCCGTGGGAACACAGGACCTGAGCCTGGGTTGAGGTCACAGGGGCACGAGGACCTGGAACCTAGCCTGGGTTGAGGTCACAGGGGCACGAGGACCTGGAACCTAGCCTGGATTGAGGTCACAGGGGCACGAGGATATGGAACCTAGCCTGGATTGAGGTCACAGGGGCACGAGGACCTGGAACCTAGCCTGGGTTGAGGTCACAGGGGCACGAGGACCTGGAACCTAGCCTGGTTTGAGGTCACAGGGGCACGAGTACCACATATGGAATGGGTTGGTAGAACTTGCAGTAATAAATCGTGGTAAGAAGTCCACCACAGAAAATCATCTTGGCTCAGCTCTTGTTTCTTGAGCAGTTCTGGCGGATGTCCCAGACAGCTATTAACCAGTCCAAGGGCTGCCATAGATGTCCCAGACAGCTATTAACCAGTCCAAGGGCTGCCATAGATGTCCCAGACAGCTATTAACCAGTCCAAGGGCTGCCATAGATGTCAGCAGCTATTAACCAGTTCAAGGGCTGCCATAGATGTCCCAGACAGCTATTAACCAGTCCAAGGGCTGCCATAGATGTCCCAGACAGCTATTAACCAGTCCAAGGGCTGCCATAGATGTCCCAGACAGCTATTAACCAGTCCAAGGGCTGCCATAGATGTCCCAGACAGCTATTAACCAGTCCAAGGGCTGCCATAGAGTTAATTTTCTTGCTTCAGTGTTCCACTAGGAGCACATTTGTGTAAGCTGCAGTAAATGCCTAAATCTCTCTTCTCTTCTGGGAATTCTCAGAAATCACTGAAATGGCACATAATGTTCCTTTATTTTTCAGTGACAGGAACTGTATTAAAAAAATGCCCATCCCATGAAAGGATTCCTTTACTCTCTTGGAAATCGTATTTTAATCGATGCTATCACCTGTCGTCATTATGAAGAGTTTGCTTGCAAGTTTGGACGACACAGTTCCTTCCTTACACTTGGCACAAACTTTGCTGGTTATGTCAACAGAAATTCCAAGGAGTAAGTCATATAAGAAGCTTATGCTATGTTGCATAATGTGTCAGGGCAAGATAAATACTTGAGTGTTACTCGATATCTGTTGTGCTTGATGAAGCCTGACTTGTAGATCATTCCAAACTGTTGAAGACAATTACTTGAGATGGTTTTGCACGCACAAAATATAAGAGTTCTTTTGAACCGACTGGTCATTAATATTGGGCTCAGTAATTGTCATACTCACTAATGCTATGAGAGATGGAGGTACAACCTGTTCCTGAGAGTAAGCATGAAATCTTCCAAAGAATGTCTGCGTTATTTTCAAGACATCTCGTCGAATGACCTTTGATGCTTCTTCTAGAAGTCGTGTGCGTCTCAGACTCGAAATTTTCATTGCACACTTGTTTTACAGCTGATCCAAGGTCTTGGTCATATGCAAGCAGTCATATGCTTTCGGTATGAGATGTGAAGTCGGGAACTGCAGCCAATATCCGAATCTTAAGTCTAGTAGTATGAAATGGTACTTCTTTCATACCAAGCTCAGATAACCTGAATATGTAAAAGTTGTTTAGGTCTCTAGTTTTGAAGACTGCCCTGACTTCCACTGACCTCTTATAGGATTCAGTCTATAAAACCAGCAAAGACTATGTCAAAGATTCTGGTGCCCCGGTGGCCTGGTGGTTAAAGCTCTCGCTTTAACCCAGTGTTAATGTCACAAAATATCTTTATTGACAAGCAGTTCACCTGAATATATACTGGAATATGTTTACAAACAACTTCCTCACATAAATAAGAATCCTGGTATAAAGTTTTGTAGTTCAGATCTGACTCATTCTAATTTATTCTGGTCTCAGGTATAATTTGGCTTGGCGGAGGCCTGGTGGCTAAAGCTCTCGCTTCACACACGGAGTGCCCGGGTTCGATTCCCGGCAGGGTGGAAACATTTCAACGCGTTTCCATACACCTGTTGTCCTGTTCACCTAGCAGCAAATAGGTGCCTGAGTGTAGTCGACTGGTGTGGGTCGCATCCTGGGGTACAAGATTAAGGACCCCAATGGAAATAAGACAGACAGTCCTCGATGACGCACTGACTTTCTTGGGTTATCCTGGGTGGCTAACCCTCCGGGGTTAAAAATCAGAACGAAATCTTATCTTATCTTATCTTAACTTTATGTTTAATCCTTTCTTGAGAACTGTGCCTGTCTGTACAGTTTTGTTAAGCATTTAGCATGGTACTGGGCATCAATAGCCACCATGTCCCCAGAAGCTAATTTTGTCAACAGTTCTGTTACGAAGTTGTGTTGATAAATTAGACACATGAGCAACACTTGGGAATCTTTAATTAGGAAACGTTTCGCCACACAGTGGCTTCATCAGTCCATACAAAGGAGAATGGTGAAGAACAGGAGGAGTTTGAGGTAATCAGTCCCTCAGCCTTGAGTCGATGTAATCAGTCACTGCAAGACACTGCAAGACACTGCAAGACACTGCAAGACACTGCAAGACACTGCAAGACTCCAAGCAGACATCAACCAAATCTTAAAATGGGCTGCAGAAAACAATATGAAGTTCAATGATGAGAAATTTCAATTACTCCGATATGGAAAACGTGAGGAAATTAAAATTTCATCGGAATATAAAACAAATTCCAACCACACAATAGAACGAAAGATTGATGTCAAAGACCTGGGAGTGGTCATGTCAGAGGATCTCACCTTCAAGGACCATAACACCGTAGCAATCGCATCTGCTAGAAAAATGACAGGATGGATAATGAGAACCTTCAAAATCAGGGATGCCAAGCCCATGATGACACTTTTCAGGTCGCTTGTTCTATCTAGGCTGGAATATTGCTGCACACTAACTGCACCTTTCAAGGCAGGTGAAATTGCTGAACTAGAAAATGTGCAGAGAACCTTCACGGCACGCATAACTGCGATAAACCACCTCAATTACTGGGAATGCTTGAAGTTCCTAAACCTATACTCCCTAGAACGCAGGCGGGAGAGATACATTATTATATACACGTGGAAAATCCTAGAGGTATTAGTACCAAACTTGCACACGAGAGTCACTCCCTACGAAAGCAAAAGACTCGGCAGACGATGCAACATCCCCCCAATGAAAAGCAGGGGTGCCACTAGCACGTTGAGAGACAACACAATAAGTGTCAGGGGCTCAAGACTGTTCAACTGCCTCCCAGCGTACATAAGGGGGATTACCAACAAACCTCTGGCTGTCTTCAAGCAGGCACTGGACAGGCACCTAAAGTCAGAACCTGACCATCCAGTCTGTGGTTCGTACGTTGTACTGCGTGCGGCCAGCAGTAACAGCCTGGTTGATCAGGCTTTGATCCAACATGAGGCCTGGTCACAGACCGGGCAGCGGGGGCGTTGACCCCCGGAACTCTCTCCAGGTATACTCCAGTCCATCAATCTTGAAAAGAATACAACATATGTGCGAAGAAGTGTCTTATATACTGTAGCCAGGTGAGGTGCAGCAGTCGGAGGTGTTGTCACATGTGTCCAATGTGGAAGTAGGTCATGAGTAAAGGTTAGGCACGTGAAGAATTCCCTGTGTTAAGATCCCAAGATGTTGCTGTCTGACAGGAATGTAGATGAATTGTCGGTTCTCTGATCCATTCATCTAAGTTCTGTTGTAGACTTCCTGACTTTGAAATAAACATCAAACTTGGAAGTCTTATGAAGCCCAGTGGGTCCAGCATCCTTAATGATACAAAATACACAAGTTCTTTTATTTTTCCTGTTTTTTTTTTTTTTTTTTTTTGTTCTGAGAAGTAGGTCACCTTAGTTTTATTGTTCTGAGAAGTAGGTCACCTTAGTTTTATTGTTCTCAGAAGTAGGTCCCCTCAGTTTTATTGTTCTGAGAAGTAGGTGACCTTAGTTTTATTGTTCTGAGAAGTAGGTCACCTTAGTTTTATTGTTCTGAGAAGTAGGTCACCTTTGTTTTATTGTTCTGAGAAGTAGGTCACCTTTGTTTTATTGTTCTGAGAAGTAGGTCACCTTTGTTTTATTGTTCTGAGAAGTAGGTCACCTTAGTTTTATTGTTCTGAGAAGTAGGTCACCTCAGTTTTATTGTTCTGAGAAGTAGGTCACTCAGTTTTATTGTTCTGAGAAGTAGGTCACCTCAGTTTTTTTGGACTTGGCTCCGGTGACATTCTTTCTCGTGAATGCTCATTGAAGTTTGTCATTACTTATTTTATTTCTACAAGATATGTGCCAAGGTGCATTATTTGTATATAATTTATTTTCCAGCTTCGAATCTATATTTAAATGATGTTTATTTAAACATGCAGGCATAGCAATAAATTCTTGAAATATGACAGATTTTCGGGGACGTATTTTTACCTGTCGTGACGAATAAGTAAGATTGGTTAATTAGTAAAAACTCATTTAAAATTAAGTCCTTTCTAAAATTTTCTCTTAAACGTTTAAATATATTTTTTTCTCTTCATTTATGTTAATGTAAAAATTAATAATTTTGTTCCAAAAGAACCTTAGAAAATTTACCTAACCTTATTAAAAGAAGCGCAATTTAATTTAGCCTAATCCAACTAAATATATTTTAGATAAGTTTACAATAATTTAATAATAAACAAACACAATGAAATATTTTTTTTTCGTTAGGTTCAGAATGATTTTTGCGAAATTATTGTATACACAAATTTTCTCTTGCCTTATTCGGCAAAAAGAGCGTTGCTATTCGGCACGACATATCCACCACTAACTTTCGTCCTAGTCGAATTTGCAAGACACTGCAGTGCCTGTGAAGTTTCTCCCTGGCAAAGTATACATTAGTGACATTCAGTTAGACTGACAGTCTGGACAGTTTTAATAGTGTAAATAAAATATCTATTTCTGCGTGATAACTTGAGAATTCTTTTTTCTCAGGCTTCAGACTCTTGCCACTAATGTTGTGTACTTAGATGAGAGCGAAACTACACACACAACCCGCACATATAAAAGGAGCTTGGCTGCCCTTCCCATTTCATAGACACTGCTTTCTCTCGTGCCAAACTGACTTTCTTCTCTCCTAAACCCTCTACTCCTGGGAACTCTCCTGTCTTCTGCCTTCCCTACATCTCTGGTCTCTCTAATCTCAACAACTCTCTCCGTTGGTAAATTAGACACATATGCAACACTTGGGTATCTTTATTGAGGAAACGTTTCGCCCCACAGTGGCTTCATCAGTCCATACAAAGGAGAATCGTGAAGAACAGGAGGAGTTTGAGGTGGTCAGTCCCTCAACCTTGAGTCGATGTTGTCAGTCCATCAATCTTGAATAGAATACAGCATATGTGCGAAGAGGAAGCTTATATACCGTAGGCAGGAGAGGTGCAGCAGTCGTAGGTGGTGTCACATTTGACCAATGTGGAAGTAGGTGGTGGCCAAGGGTTAGGCAAGCGAAGAATTTCCTGTATTAAGATACCAAGATGTTTCTGTGTCAGACAGGATGTAGATGAATGGTTCAGGTAGTCAGGGTGTACTCGTGGCGCCCCTGCTTTTCATTTGGGAGATGTTGCACTGCCTGCCGAGTATTTTGTATTCATAGGGAGTGTTTTTAATGTGCAAATTTGGCACTAATCCCTCTAGGATTTCCAAGTGCACATTATCATGTATCTTTCTTGCCTGCGTTCCAGGGAACACAAATCAAGGAACTTCAACCTATCCCTGTAATTTAGGTGCTTTATCGTATTTATGTGTGTCGTGAAGGTTCTATGTACACTCTCCAGGTCAGCAATTTCACCTGCCTTGAAAGGCGCCATTAGTGTACAGCAGTGTTCCAGCCTAGAGAGAACAAACGATTTAAAGAGAATCATCATGGGTTTGGCGTCCCTAGTTTTGAAGGTTCTCTTTATCCATCCCATCATTTTCCTAGCAGATGAGGTAGATAAATTGTTGTGGTCTTTGAAGGCAAGATCCTGGAGTATACCTGGAGAGATTTCAAAGGGTCAACGCCCCTGCGGCCCGGTCTGTGACCAGGCCTCATGTTGGATCAGAGCCTGATCAATCAGGCTGTTACTGCTGGCCGCACGTAGTCAAACGTACGAACCACAGCCTGGCTGGTCAGGTACCTACTTTAGGTGCCTGTCCAGTGCCTGCTTGAAGACAGCCAGGGGTTTGTTGGTAATCCCCCTGATGTATGCTGGGAGGCAGTTGAACAGTCTTGGGCTCCTGACACTTATTGTGTTGTCTCTCAACGTGCTAGTGGCACCCCTGCTTTTCATTGGGGGGATGTTACATCGCCTGCCGAGTCTTTTGCTTTGGTAGGGAGTGACTCTCGTGTGCAAGTTTGGTACTAATCCCTCGAGAATTTTCCATGTGTATATAATAATGTATCTCTCCCGCCTGCTTTCTAGGGAGTACAAGTTTAGGAACTTCAAGCGTTCCCAGTAGTTGAGGTGGTTTATCGCAGTTATGCGTGCCGTGAAGGTTCTCTGCACATTTTCTAGGTCAGCAATTTCACCCGCCTTGAAAGGTGCCGTTAGTGTGCAGCAATATTCCAGCCTAGATAGAACAAGCGACCTGAAAAGTGTCAACATGGGCTTTGCATCCCTGGTTTTGAAGGTTCTCATTATCCATCCTGTCATCTTTCTAGCAGATGCGATTGCTACGGTGTTATGGTCCTTGAAGGTGAGATCCTCTGCCATGATCACTCCCAGGTCTTTGACATTAGTTTTTCGCTCTATTGTGTGGTTGGAATTTGTTTTGTACTCCGATGAGATTTTAATTTCCTCACGTTTTCCATATCTGAGTAATTGAAATTTCTAATCATTGAACTTCATATTGTTTTCTGCAGCCCACTTAAAGATTTGGATTATGTCTGCTTGGAGTCTTGCAATGTCTTCAACGGTGGACACTGTCATACAGATTCGGGTGTCATCTGCAAAGGAAGACACGGCACTGTGGCTTATATCCCTGTCTATGTCCGATATGAGCATGAGGAACAGGATGGGAGTGAGTACTGTGCCTTGTGGAACAGAGCTTTTCACTGTAGCCGCCTCAGACTTTACTCTGTTGACTACTACTGTTTGTGTTCTACTTGTTAGGAAATTATAGATCCATCTACCAACTTTTCCTGTTATTCCTTTATCACGCATTTTGTGTGCTATTACACCATGGTCACACTTGTCAAAGGCTTTTTGCAAAGTCTGTGTATATAACATCTGCAGCCTGTTTGTCTTCTAGAGCATCCAGAACCTTGTCGTATTGGTCCAGTAGTTGGGACAGAAGGAGCAACCTGCTCTAAACCCGTGCTGCCCTGGGTTGTGTAATTGATGGGTATATAGATGAGTGGCGATCTTGCTTCTTAGAACCCTTTCAAAGATTTTTATGATATTGGACGTTAGCGATATTGGTCTGTAGTTCTTTCCTATTGCTTTACTGCCCCCTTTGTGGAGTGGGGCTATGTCTGTTGTTTTTAGTAACTGCGGGACGACCCCAGTGTCCATGATCCCTCTCCATAGGATGTTAAAAGCATGTGATAGGGGCTTCTTGCAGTTCTTGATGAACACTGAGTTCCATGAGTCTAGGCCTGGAGCGGAGTGCATGGGCATGTCATTTATTGCCTTTTCGAAGTCATTTGGCGTCAGGGTAATGTCAGATAGGCTTGCGTCTGCCAAGTTTGTGGCACTCTCATAAAAAATTCATTTAGGTCTTTCGATTTTCAATTTCATTTATGGCTTTTAGTTCTTCCCGCGTTTCTTGATTCCTGTAAGATTCCTTTAGTTTTAATTCGATGTTTGCTATTTCTCTGACCAGTGTCTCCCTACGTATTTCAGATATATTGGCCTCTTGTAGCCGCTCCGTTATTCTTTGCCTTCGCCTGTATAGGGAGCGCCTCTCTCTTTCTAGTTTATATCTTCTACTACTTTTCCTTAAGGGAATTTGCCTTGAGCAAACCTCAAGTGCCACAGAGTTAATTTGGTCTAGACATAGGTTAGGATCCGTGATGCTTAGGCTATCTTCCCAGTTTATATAATTTAGGACTTGGTTTACTTGGTCCCACCTTATGTTTTTGTTATTGAATTTGAATTTGGAGAAGGCTCCCTCACGGCTGATCACATTTTGTCGATCTGGGGCTCCCTGCATACATGTCTGGACCTCTATTATGTTGTGATCTGAGTATATTGTTTTTGATATGATGACATTTCGTATCAGATCATCATTGTTGGTGAAGATGAGATCCAGCGTATTCTCTAATCTTTTAGGCTCTACTATTTGCTGGTTTAAAGTGAATTTGGTGCAGAGATTTAAAAGTTCATGTGAGTGTGAGTTTTCATCTGAGCTGCCTCCTGGTGTTATCTCTACTACCACATTGTTTGCAATATTCCTACATTTTAGGTGCCTTAGGTTGAAATCCCCCAGGAGCAAGATGTTGAGGGCAGGAGCTGGAAGATTTTCCAGAGAGTGGTCAATTTTCAGAAGCTGTTCCTGGAATTGTTAAGACATTGCATCCGGAGGCTTGTATACAACAACGATGACCAGGTTTTGATTCTCGATCTTTATTGCTAATACTTCAACTACATCATTTGAGGCATTTAGTAGTTCTGAACATATAAGTGACTCTGTGATATACAGGCCAACCCCCCTCTTTTGCCTGTTCACTCTGTCACATCTGTATAGGTTGTATCCCGGGATCCATATTTCATTGTCCAAGTGATCTCTTATGTAGGTCTCTGCGAAATCCGCAAACATAGCATTTGACTCTGTAAGCAGTCCACGAATGTAAGGTATCTTGTTGTTCGTTGCTGGCTTTAGACCCTGTATATTTTCAAAGATGAATGTCGTTGGATTGGTGGTATTGGTGGTATGGGGGGGGGTCTTTTTTTCCTGGCACTAATATCTGTTGTGCTGAAGTGGTGGCCATTGACTGTGATTCCACTCCAGAAATGATTGCAGTTGGTGTACGATTTCTGTCATTTCCTGCCAGCTTTTTTTCCTTTCTGGCACTAAAAAACCTCTCTCTCCGGAGTGGCTGTGGCTACCCAGGTTTTGCCATGGTCTGGATGTTCTGTGTCGTTTTGTACCCTTTAGGGGGTATGCCTGGCAATATAAGTTATAGCACTGTATTTTCTGAACTGATGAGTGACACATTTCAGGGTGGAAAAACTTACAGGACAGGAGGCTGCATTTTCCTGTTTTCATATGGGCACGGCATTTTCTGGGGTGATCATAATTCCATATCCCATCTGATTTCCCATATATTCCATGCCTGCAGATACCAAGTGCATAATATTCACATAGGCCAGGTTTCCGTTTGCCCTGTTTTTTTGTGACTGTATTTCCCATTGTATTCCCTATTGGTGCGTGTTTTCCTGTCTCGTTTCTATCTTCGGCACTAGTGCTAACAATGGAGCCTTCATCAGTTTCTGGTAATTTATCTTCAGTATTTCCCAGGGCATCTCCCTGTTTACTATCTACCGTGGTATTGCTAGTTTGTAACATTGGTTTTTGTGTGTCCTTGTCTACACCTGTTTCCCCACTATAGCTTCTGTCCCCCTTCAGGTCACCATCATTTATTTTTCCGTTCTTACGGTTATTGTCTACCAGGGCAACATCTGTACCAAGGGTGATAGCACCATCTGGCCCAGATTTTTTTACTTTCCCAACTGGTATAGAATGCTGTCATGTGGTTTATGAAGGCCGATTTGATGTTGCCATATTTTAATATCAATGTGATTTTATTCCACAGTTCGGTCTCATTTGGGCATACCCAAAAACACTTCCCTGGTTTAATATCTTGTGTAGTTGATTCCTGAATGCCTGTACAAGGAGCGTGGCTCCATTTACCACAGAAGTTGCATGTAATCCATCCAGTGGAACGTTTGTTTGTTTGGTTGCATACTACACAGGGTTTCATGATTGATTTTGTTGGTTGTTTTACTGTATATTCTACTAATAGCTTCCCTGGAGTGGTGATCCGTCTATTTGTATTGTATCTATTTTATGTGCATGTGTAAGTGTTTGGGACAATCTTACCGCTTTAAGTTATTGTTTGGGTGTTTGATAAAGCCACCTAAAAACCCGTCTGCTTATTGAATCCGGTCTAGGATACCAGTTTTGAATCCGGTGATTGGTTCCCTTATTTCTTGGATCTGACGAAATCCAGTATCACTTATTTTAATGAATCCTGTAGGGATTATTTGGGTTACGCGAGACAGACCACTGGAAGATGATTAAACAGAGTAATAATGATCAGTTTGATACAAAAAGTATAACTTGCGTGTTGGAGAAAAAAACCGGTGCTTCTGGCAGCTCCTACTATGACGGACGGCAATACCTCTGGCACCCTGGTTTACCTCTGGCACCCTGTTTACTTCTGGGACCCTGGTTAACCTCAGACTGGTTTACCACCTGGGGTTTTAGGCACTTATGGATCACTGTACTGGGTTTAGTTTTTCTAGTTTTTTTCTACTTCCACCACAACACTGCTTCACGTTAGTTTTTCGTTCTGTTGTGTGGTTGGAATTTATTTTATACTCCGATATAGTTTCAATTTCCATAATTAAGTTCTCCATATCGGAGTAATTGAAATTTCTCTTCATTGAACTTCATCTTGTTTTCTGCGGCCCAATTAAAGTTTTGGTTGATGTCCGCTTGGAGTCTTATCTTATCTTCAATGTAGGTCACTGCCATGCAAACTATGGTGTCATCCGCAAAGGAAGACATGGTGCTGTAGCTTACATCTCTTTCTATGTCAGATATGAGGAGGAACAGGATGGGAGTGAGTACTGTGCCTTGTGGAACAGAGCTTTTCACTGTAGCCGCCTCAGACTTTACTCTGTGTATTATTACTCTATGTGTTCTATTTGTTAGGAAGCTATCGATTCATCTTCCAACTTTTCCCATTATTCCTTTATCACGTATTTTGTGTGCTATTTCACCATGGTCACACTTGTCGAAGGCTTTCATAAAGTCTGTGTATACTACATCTGCATTTTGTTTGTCCTACAGACCCTTGGAAGATTTTTATATGGGACATTTGCGCTATCGGTCTGTAATCTTTTGCAATTGCTTTACTGCCCCATTCCACAAATGGGGCAGTAAGTGACTGAGGGATGACCCCAGTGTCCATGCTCCCTGTCCATAGAATGCTAGTCACGTGACAGGGGCTTCTAGCAGTTCCTGATGAACACGGAGTTCCACGAGTCTGGGCCTGGGGCAGAGTGCATGAGCATGTCATTTGTTGCCTTTTCGAAGTAATGTGGTGTTAGGATAACATCAGAGATGTTTCAGTTCACCAAATTTTGAGTCTCGGTCATAAAAAAATTAATTTAGGTTGTCGACCTTTAGTCTGGTTAGCGGCTCACTAAACACCGAGTCATACTGGGCCTTTAATATCTCACTCATTTCCTTGCTGTTAACTGTGTAGGACCCATCTCGTCTAAGGATGGGCCTAATACTGGATGTTGTTTTCGCCAGAGGTTTGGCATAGGAAAAGAAATATTTTGGGTTTCTTTCAATTTCATTTATTACTTTTAGTTCTTCCTGAGTTTCTTGTCTCCTGTATGATTCTGCTCAGTGCCTCCCTTCGCATTTCAGACATACTGACCCCTTTGAGCAGCTCTGTGATTCTTCACCTTCGCCTGTATAGGGAGCGTCTCTCTCTTTCTAGTTGACATCTTCTGTTCTTTCTTCTTAAAGGAATATGCCTTGAGCATAGCGCAAGTGCCACAGAGATCATTTTTTCTAGGCAGAGATTCGGATTCACGTTCTTAGGGAAATCTTCCCGGTTTGTTTCATTTAGGACCTGGTTGACTTGATCCCACTGTATGTTTTTGTTACTGAAGTTCAATGTGGTGAAGGCTCCCTCATAATTCATCACATTTTGCCGGTGAGGAGCCTTGCGCATACGTGTCTGTTCTTCTGTTATGTTGTGATCTGATAAAGTTATATTTCGTATCTGATCATCATTGTTAGTGAGAATGAGGTCCAGTGTATTCACCAGTCTTGTTGTCTTTATTACTTGCTGGTTTAAGGCGAAGTTGGTGCAGAGATTTAGCAACCGGGCCGCAGGGGCGTTGACCCCTGGAATTCTCTCCAGGTAAACTCCAGGTAAACTCATGTTAAGGCGAATTTGGTGCAGAGATTTAGCAACTCATGTGTGTGTGAATTTTCATCTGAGCTGCTGCCTCCTGGGGTTACCTCTGCTAAAACATTATTTGCTACATTCCTCCATTTTATGTGTCTGAAGTTAAAATCCCCCAGCAACAAGATGTTTGGGGCAGGAACAGTGGTCAATTTTCAAAAGTTATTCCTGAAATTGTTGGGAAGTATACAACCACAATGACAAAGTTTTGGTTTTCGATCTTTACTGCCAAAACTTCAAGTACATCATTTGATGTGTTTAGTTCCGAGCATTTGAGCGATTCTGTGACTTACAGGCTACCCATTTCCCCTTTTGCCTGTTTACTCTCGCATTGTATAGGTTATAACATGGGATTCATATTTCGTTGTCAAAGTTATCCTTTAAAGTGATCCTTTATGTGGGTCTCTGTGAAAGCCGCAAACATTGCATTTGACTTTGCGAGTAGTCCACTGATGAAAGGTAATTTGTTGTTCGTTATTGTTTTAGACTCTGTACAGTTGCAAAGATAAATGTCGTCGCATTGATGGTATGTGGGTGGGTCTTTGTTTACTGGCATTAATATCTGTTGTTCTGGAGTGGAGGCCAGTGACTGTGCCTCCCCTCTAGAAGTGATTTGAGTTTGTGTACGATTTCTGTCATTTCTTGCCAACTTTTTCCTTCCTGGCACTAAAAAACCTCCGTCTCTGGAGAGGTTGTGGCTCTCCTGGTTTGTTTCCCATGGTCTGAGTGATCTGTGTCTTCTTGTCCCCTTTAGGCGGTGTGCCTGACATTATATGTTGTAGCATTATCTTTCTAGGACTGAAGAGCGAGACATTTCAGGGTGAAAAAAATTACAGGAAGGAAAGTTTGCATTCTCTTGTTGTCGTATGGGCGCGGCATATTCTAGAATGGTCAAAATTGCACGTCCCGCCAGTTTTTCCAAATATTCCGTGCCTGCAGATACCCAAAGCATAAAATCTGCATAGATTTGATTTCTGTTTGTCATGGTTTTTCGTGGCTGCGTTCTCTACAGGTGCATTTTTTTCTGACTCCCCACTATCTGCAGCGCTTGTACTGCGCTGTATATAGTGGTGGTGCCTCCACCAGTTTTTACTGGTAGTGTATCTACTCTATTCCTCAGAGCACCATCACCTTGTTTGCCATCTCCAGTGGTATTGCTATTTTGTAATTCTGGAGTTCGCATATCTTTGTCTGTACCTGTTAACCCAGAAACCAGAATTCTTGTCCCCTTCTGATGCACTGGCTTTCATTTCTTTATTCGTACAAGTACTGTCCTCCAGGACAGCACCAGCCCCAGGGGTAGCAGCACCATCACCATCTGGCCCACTCCTTTTATTTTTTCTGACTGTCAGGTTTTCTAAAAAGGCTCTTTTGTCTTTCAGTGTAGAAATGAATATAATTCTAATGCACTACGAACATGGCAGACCAGCTTTGCGTAATTGGTCAAATATTTTGACTGTGATGAGATAAGACTCCTTTCCCTCACGAGGGTGTTAGAGGCAGCGAGCCTCACGAGGGTGTTAGAGGCAGCGAGCCTCACGAGGGTGTTAGAGGCAGCAAGCCTCACGAGGGTGTTAGAGGCAGCGAGCCTCACGAAGGTGTTAGAGGCAGTGAGCCTCACGAGGGTGTTAGAGGCAGCGAGCCTCATGAGGGTGTTAGAGGCAGCGAGCCTCACGAAGGTGTTAGAGGCAGCGAGCCTCACGAGGGTGTTAGAGGCAGCGAGCCTCATGAGGGTGTTAGAGGCAGCGAGCCTCATGAGGGTGTTAGAGGCAGCGAGCCTCACGAGGGTGTTAGAGGCAGCGAGCCGACAACAAGACTACAGACACTCAAAACATGTAAGGATTTTTTATAACTACGTATGTTGTTCTCAAGTAGAGTTTTATCTCTCCTTCAGATAAATTACTTTTTAATGCTTGCGTATGATATTTAGTGAGTCATTGTTATCTACCTCCTGAGGAAGTTGATCTAATGCTACTGTGTCTCCTGAAGAAGTTGATCTAAAGCTACTGTGTCTCCTGAGGAAGTTGATCTAATGCTACTGTGTCTCCTGAAGAAGTTGATCTAAAGCTACTGTGTCTCCTGAGGAAGTTGATCTAATGCTACTGTGTCTCCTGAAGAAGTTGATCTAAAGCTACTGTGTCTCCTAAGGAAGTTGATCTAAAGCTACTGTGTCTCCTGAGGAAGTTGATCTAAAGCTACTGTGTCTCCTGAGGAAGTTGATCTAAAGCTACTGTGTCTCCTGCAGAAGTTGATCTAAAGCTACTGTGTCTCCTGCAGAAGTTGATCTAAAGCTACTGTGTCTCCTGCTGAAGTTGATCTAAAGTTACTGTGCCTCCTGCGGAAGTTAATCTACTTCTACTGTGTCTACTGAGGAAGTTAATCTACTTCTACTGTGTCTCCTGAGGAAGTTAATCTACTTCTACTGTGCGTCCTGAGGAAGTTAATCTCCTACTGAGCCTCCTGAGAAAGTCAATCTACTTCTACTGAGCCTCCTGAGAAAGTCAATCTACTTCTACTGTGGATCTTAAGTGTTTTGGTGCACATCCCAGGACTTTCTTGGTTACTGAGCTACAGATCCTGGACTGTAAGAGGGAACTATTTAACAAGTGTTAAGCTTCTTTACAGTGTTGAATTAATGGACCTGGGCCTCGTCAGGCAGTTGATCGTCAACTCGTGAACCTCTCGGGGTGGACTAAATTAGAAATCGTTTCTAATGAACACTGTCGTAGAGCGTCTTCGCATCTTGCATGACTTGAGGAACGGAGAAATGTGAATCTGGGATATTAACAAAGCCACTTCGACCGTTTGTGAAAAGCTGACTTCTTTGGATATAACTTTTATAAGGCACTATCTGCCTAATAATGGCCCGGTGGTCTGGTGGCCCGGTGGTCTGGTGGCTAGAGCTCTCGCTTCACACACGGAGGGCCCGGGTTCGATTCCCGGCGGGTGGAAACATTTCGACGTGTTTCCTTACGCCTGTTGTCATGTTCACCTAGCAGCAAATAGGTACCTGGGGTGTTAGTCGACTGGTGTGGGTCGCATCCTGGGGGACAAGACTGAGGACCCCAATGGAAATAAGACAGACAGTCCTCGATGACGCACTGACTTTCTTGGGTTATCCTGGGTGGCTAACCTTCCGGGGTTAAACATCCGAAGAAATCTTATCTTATCTTAATGTTTTTATAGCCCTGAATGACTCTAGTGCCATATATAACAAGTAGTGCCATTTTTAATAAGAAAAGGAGATTGAATTCTTCATTGAGTACATTTTGCATTAAATTTTGCAAAATTCCAGGACAACGATGGCTGACAATGACTACAGTTTTGGATAAATGCAGAAGACAATGAAAGTGTCAGCCGTTGAGGATAACTATAGTATTTGTTGCCGCTGTCTTGCCATCATAACAACCAATACAGTACTTCATCAATATACATACAACATCCAGACAGTACTGCCAGCATCAGTTAAGCGCTATTATAACACTAACAATAACACTAATAATAGAAAGTCGTCACTATAAACTGTGAGTGGAAAGTACGTGATTATTTTGTGCCAACACCAGAGTCTATATAAGAACAATTTCTGAATTATTGAACCTGAAGAAAATTCCCAAAGGACAGTTAAGTGACTGTGACAACATGTTTGGTGTTTATCAAACTTAAAGTTTTTTATGTTTACTTATATGTTTGTGCTTTTTGATTCATTATATAAAAAGGTTTCTTATATTGATGTGAATTTTTGAATGTTCGTTGAAGTAACTCAATATATCAACACTGTCGCTTCATAGTGAGGAAATACAAAGATATTTCTAAAACATTACACAAGGTAATTACACAAGGTAATGTAGGTAGGTAGACAGCAACCACCCAGGGAGGTACTACCGTCCTGCCAGGTGACTGTGAAACAGAAACCTGAAACTGTTTTACATGATGGTAGGATTGCTGGTGTCTTTTTTCTGTCTCATAAACACGCTGGATAACAGGTATATCTAGCTACTTCTACTTACACTTTAGGTCACACTACACAGGCATGCACATGCATATACGTATATACATACACACATCTATTTTTTTCTTCTTTTTCTTAATAGCTCTTGTTCTTTTTATTTTCTCTATTGTCCATGGGGAAGTGAAAAAGAATCTCTCCTCTGTAAGCCATGCGTGTCGTATGAGGCGACTAAAATGCCGGGAGCAATGGGCTAGTAACCCCTTCTCCTGTACACATTTACTAAAAAAGAGAAGATAAACTTTATAAAATTGAGATGTTTGAATGTGCGTGGATGTAGTGCGGATGATAAGAAAGAGATGATTGCTGATGTTATGAATGAGAAGAAGTTGGATGTCCTGGCCCTAAGCGAAACAAAGCTGAAGGGGGTAGGCGAGTTTCAGTGGGGAGAAATAAATGGGATTAAGTCAGGAGTATCTGAGAGAGTTAGAGCTAAGGAAGGGGTAGCAATAATGTTGAAGGATCAGTTATGGAAGGAGAAGAGGGAATATAAATGTGTAAATTCAAAGGATTATGTGGATTAAAATAAGGGTTGGATACGAAAAGTGGGTCATAATAAGCGTGTATGCACCTGGAGAAGAGAGGAGTGTAGAGGAGAGAGAGAGATTTTGGGAGATGTTAAGCGAATGTATAGGAACTTTTGAACCAAGTGAGAGAGTAATTGTGGTAGGGGACCTAAATGCTAAAGTAGGGGAAACATGTAGAGAGGGTGTGGTAGGTAAGTTTTGGGTGCCAGGTGTAAATGATAATGGGAGCCCTTTGATTGAACTTTGTATAGAAAGGGGTTTAGTTATAGGTAATACATATTTAAAGAAGAAGAGGATAAATAAGTATACAAGATATGATGTAGGGCGTAATGACAGTAGTTTGTTGGACTACGTATTGGTAGATAAAAGACTGTTGAGTAGACTTCAGGATGTACATGTTTATAGAGGGGCCACAGATATATCAGATCACTTTTTAGTTATAGCTACAGTGAGAGTAAAAGGTAGATGGGATACAAGGAAAATAGAAGCAGTAAGTAAGAGAGAGGTGAAGGTTTATAAACTAAAAGAGGAGGCAGTTAGGGTAAGATATAAACAACTATTGGAGGATAGATGGGCTAGTGAGAGTGTAGGCAATGGGGTCGAAGATGTATGGGGTAGATATAAAAATGTAGTGTTAGAGTGTTCAGCAGAAGTTTGTGGTTACAGGCGAGTGGGTGCGGGAGGGAAGAAGAGCGATTGGTGGAATGATGATGTAAAGAGAGTAGTAAGGGAGAAAAAGTTAGCATATGAGAGGTTTTTACAAAGTAGAAGTGATGCAAGGAGGGAAGAGTATATGGAGAGAAAAAGAGAGGTTAAGAGAGTGGTGAAGCAATGTAAAAGAGAGCAAATGAGAGAGTGGGTGAGATGTTATCAACAAATTTTGTTGAAAATAAGAAAAGTTTTGGAGTGAGATTAATAAGTTGAGGAAGCCTAGGGAACAAATGGATTTGACAGTTAAAAATAGGAGAGGAGAGTTATTAAATGGAGAGTTAGAGGTATCGGGAAGATGGAGGGAATATTTTGAGGAGTTGTTAAATGTTGATGAAGACAGGGAAGCTGTGATTTCGTGTATAGGGCAAGGAGGAATAACATCTTGTAGGAGTGTGGAAGAGCCAGTTGTGAGTGTGGGGGAAGTTCGTGAGGCAGTGGGTAGAATGAAAGGGGGTAAGGTAGCTGGGATTGATGGGATAAAGATAAAAATGTTAAAAGCAGGTGGGGATATAGTTTTGGAGTGGTTGGTGCTATTATTTAATAAATGTATGGAAGAGGGTAAGGTACCTAGGGATTGGCAGAGAGCGTGTATTGTTCCTTTGTATAAAGGCAAAGGGGACAAAAGAGAGTGCAAAAATTATAGGGGAATAAGTCTGTTGAGTGTACCTGATAAAGTGTATGGTAGAGTTATTATTGAAAGAATTAAGAGTAAGACAGAAAGCAGGATAGCAGATGAACAAGGGGGCTTTTGGAAAGGTAGGGGGTGTGTCGACCAAGTGTTTACAGTGAAACATATAGGTGAACAGTATTTGGATAAGGGTAAAGAGGTTTTTGTGGCATTTATGGATTTGGAAAAGGCGTATGATAGGGTGGATAGGGGGGCAATGTGGCAGATGTTGCAGGTGTATGGAATAGGAGGTAGGTTACTGAAAGCAGTGAAGAGTTTTTATGAGGATAGTGAGGCCCAGTAAAAGTAGGCCTTAGACAAGGATGTGTGATGTCACCGTGGTTGTTCAATATATTTATAGATGGGGTTGTAAGAGAAGTGAATGCGAGGGTCTTGGCAAGAGGTGTGGGGTTAAAAGATAAAGAATCAAATACAAAGTGGGAGTTGTCACAGTTGCTTTTTGCTGATGACACTGTGCTTTTGGGAGATTCTGAAGAGAAGTTGCAGAGGTTGGTGGATGAATTTGGTAGGGTATGTAAAAGAAGAAAATTGAAGGTGAATATAGGAAAGAGTAAGGTGATGAGGATAACAAAAAGATTAGGTGACGAAAGATTGGATATCAGATTGGAGGGAGAGAGTATGGAGGAGGTGAATGTATTCAGATATTTGGGAGTGGACATGTCAGCAGATGGGTCTATGAAGGATGAGGTGAATCATAGAATTGATGAGGGGAAAAGGGTGAGTGGTGCACTTCGGAGTCTGTGGAGACAAAGAACTTTGTCCATGGAAGTAAAGAGGGGAATGTATGAGAGTATAGTTATACCAACATTCTTATATGGGTGTGAAGCATGGGTGATGAATGGTTCAACGAGGAGAAGGCTGGAGGCAGTGGAGATGTCATGTCTGAGGTCAATGTGTGGTGTGAATATAATGCAGAGAATTCGGAGTTTGGAAATTAGGAGGAGGTGTGGGATTACCAAAACTATTATCCAGAGAGCTGAGGAGGGGTTGTTGAGGTGGTTCGGACATGTAGAGAGAATGGAACGAGACAGAATGACTTCAAGAGTGTATAAATCTGTAGTGGAGAGAAGGCGGGGTAGGGGTCGGCCTAGGAAAGGCTGGAGGGAGGGGGTAAAGGAGGTTTTGTGTGCGAGGGGCTTGGACTTCCAGCAAGCATGTGTGAGCGTATTTGATAGGAGTGAATGGAGACAAATGGTTTTTAATACTTGACGTGCTGTTGGAGTGTGAGCAAAGTAACATTTATGAAGGGATTCAGGGAAACCGGCAGGCCGGACTTGAGTCCTGGAGATAAGAAGTACAGTGTCTGCACTCTGAAGGAGGGGTGTTAATGTTGCAGTTTTATAACTGTAGTGTAAAGCACCCCTCTGGCAAGACAGTGATGGAGTGAATGATGATGAAAGTTTTTCTTTTTCGTGCCACCCTGCCTTGGTGGGAATCGGCCGATGTGTTAATAAAAAAATTAATAAATAATACACAAAATTATATTTTTCTTATTCTTAATGTAACAGGAAAAGTTATTTATCAATATTTAATTCATCTAGTTAATGGATAAGTACTTAAGTAATAATAATAATAAGGATAAAAACACGTCTTTATTTCTACATGTACAAGGTATACAGACCATAGCTGACATCAGTGACATACTTCTGCATAGAAAGTCTCTTGTTATGATGAACATTTCCCACAAATTAGGTCAGTTTTGTCCCAGGATGCGACCCACACCAGTCCACTAATACCCAGGATGCGACCCACACCAGTCCACTAACACCCAGGTACCCATTTTAAACTGATGAGTGAACAGGGACAGCAGGTGTCTTATGGAAACACGTCCTTAATATTTTCCAGCTGTACCGGGGGATTGATCCCCGGACCTCAGAGTGTGAGCTGAATGCGCTAGCAATCTTAAATATATACTAACCTAATGACTCATCTGATTATTAAATGGCTCAAATTTTTTTAGGATCATAAAATGCATTTTGTATAAGAAGTTTACTTGACATCCCATGAAACAAGATTAACAACGTTTGGAAAAGAAACAATGAATGAAGACATGGCACGGGACATGGCACGGGACATGACACGGGACATGACACGGGACATGACACGGGACATGACACGGCGACACAAGCAGACATATGGTAAATAGTTTTGAAAACCGACAAGTTGAAGATTGAGACATTTATGCAACATATGGGAATCTTTATTGAGGAAACGTTTCGCCACACAGTGGCTTCATCAGTCCAATAGGAAGCAGAAAGTTGTAAGGAGAGGAGGAGTTTGAGGTAATCAGTCCCTCGGCCTGGAATCGCTGTGTTCAGTCCATCACTCTTGTAGGAAGTACAGCATAGTGCCGTAGAAGTAGCTTATATACTGTAGTCAGGTGAGTGGAAGCAGGAGGAGGCGGGGTCACAGTGGGACCATCCACTAGTGTAAGTAGGTCATCGTCCAAAGGTTGGACAGAACTGATGAAGACACTGTGTCTGCAGCATAACAGAGAAACATGCAAGAAATGGTAAGTATAACAGGACAACAGGTGAGTATAACAGGACAACAGGTGAGTATAACAGGACAACAGGTGAGTATAACAGGACAACAGGTGAGTATAACAGGGCAACAGGTGAGTATAACAGGACAACAGGTGAATATAACAGGACAACAGGTGAGTATAACAGGACAACAGGTGAGTATAACAGGACAACAGGTGAGTATAACAGAACAACAGGTGAGTATAACAGGGCAACAGGTGAGTATAACAGGACAACAGGTGAGTATAACAGGGCAACAGGTGAGTATAACAGGACAACAGGATGAGTATAACAGGACAACAGGTGAGTATAACAGGACAACAGGTGAGTATAACAGGACAACAGGTGAGTATAACAGGACAAACAGGTGAGTATAACAGGACAACAGGTGAGTATAACAGGACAACAGGTGAGTATAACAGGACAACAGGTGAGTATAACAGGACAACAGGTGAGTATAACAGGACAACAGGTGAGTATAACAGGACAACAGGTGAGTATAACAGGACAACAGGTGAGTATAACAGGACAACAGGTGAGTATAACAGGACAACAGGTGAGTATAACAGGACAACAGGTGAGTATAACAGGACAACAGGTGAGTATAAAGGACAACAGGTGAGTATAACAGGACAACAGGTGAGTATAACAGGACAACAGGTGAGTATAACAAGGACAACAGGTGAGTATAACAGGACAACAGGTGAGTATAACAGGACAACAGGTGAGTATAACAGGACAACAGGTGAGTATAACAGGACAACAGGTGAGTATAACAGGACAACAGGTGAGTATAACAGGACAACAGGTGAGTATAACAGGACAACAGGTGAGTATAACAGGACAACAGGTGAGTATAACAGGACAACAGGTGAGTATAACAGGACAACAGGTGAGTATAACAGGACAACAGGTGAGTATAACAGGACAACAGGTGAGTATAACAGGACAACAGGTGAGTATAACAGGACAACAGGTGAGTATAACAGGACAACAGGTGAGTATAACAGGACAACAGGTGAGTATAACAGGACAACAGGTGAGTATAACAGGACAACAGGTGAGTATAACAGGACAACAGGTGAGTATAACAGGACAACAGGTGAGTATAACAGGACAACAGGTGAGTATAACAGGACAACAGGTGAGTATAACAGGACAACAGGTGAGTATAACAGGACAACAGGTGAGTATAACAGGACAACAGGTGAGTATAACAGGACAACAGGTGAGTATAACAGGACAACAGGTGAGTATAACAGGACAACAGGTGAGTATAACAGGACAACAGGTGAGTATAACAGGACAACAGGTGAGTATAACAGGACAACAGGTGAGTATAACAGGACAACAGGTGAGTATAACAGGACAACAGGTGAGTATAACAGGACAAGGACAACAGGTGAGTATAACAGGACAACAGGTGAGTATAACAGGACAACAGGTGAGTATAACAGGACAACAAGGTGAGTATAACAGGACAACAGGTGAGTATAACAGGACAACAGGTGAGTATAACAGGACAACAGGTGAGTATAACAGGACAACAGGTGAGTATAACAGGACAAGGACAACAGGTGAGTATAACAGGACAACAGGTGAGTATAACAGGACAACAGGTGAGTATAACAGGACAACAGGTGAGTATAACAGGACAACAGGTGAGTATAACAGGACAACAGGTGAGTATAACAGGACAACAGGTGAGTATAACAGGACAACAGGTGAGTATAACAGGACAACAGGTGAGTATAACAGGACAACAGGTGAGTATAACAGGACAACAGGTGAGTATAACAGGACAACAGGTGAGTATAACAGGACAACAGGTGAGTATAACAGGACAACAGGTGAGTATAACAGGACAACAGGTGAGTATAACAGGGCAACAGGTGAGTATAACAGGACAACAGGTGAGTATAACAGGACAAAAATTGACTATAACAGGACAACAGGTGAGTATAACAGGACAACAGGTGAGTATAACAGGACAACAGGTGAGTATAACAGGACAACAGGTGAGTATAACAGGACAACAGGTGAGTATAACAGGACAACAGGTGAGTATAACAGGACAACAAAATATGGTATTGACAATAATAGCGACAAAGGAGGAATAGTTGTGTGACTTAAAGTCGTAATAACCCATATCTCTGTTAACAGCAAAACTAAACGGGGTAATACTACTCTAGAAAGAACAGAGGGAATTTCCGGTTCAAACAATTACAAAAATAAAAATTAACAAAACCGATAAGTGAACAAAAATGAAAACGTATTGAGAGGTTTAAACGAAGCGAAAAAGAATAGAGAACCCAGAGAATAAGAAATATGTGCAGATAAAGATGAGAAGTATATTTCTGAGAAACGTGAACGAACGTATAGAGAAATGACGAACTAAGATGAGAATAACAAAGAAATGAGGAACTAAGATGAGAATAATAGAGAAATTAGGAACTAAGATGAGAATAACAGAGAAATGACGAACTAAGATGAGAATAACAAAGAAATGAGGAACTAAGATGAGAATAACAGAGATATGAGGAACTAAGATGAGAATAACAGAGAAATGAGGAACTAAGATAAGAATAACAGAGAAATGAGGAACTAAGATTAGAAAAACAGAAAATGAGGAACTAAGATGAGAATAACAGAGAAATGAGGAACTAAGATGAGAATAACAGAGAAATGAGGAACTAAGATAAGAATAACAGAGAAATGAGGAACTAAGATGAGAATAACAGAGAAATGAGGAACTAAGATGAGAATAACAGAGAAATGAGGCACTAAGATGAGAATAACAGAGAAATGAGGAACTAAGATGAGAATAACAGAGAAATGAGGAACTAAGATGAGAATAACAGACAAATGAGGAACTAAGATGAGAATAACAGAGAAATGAGGAACTATGATAAGAATAATAGAGAAATGAGGAACTAACATGAGAATAACAGAGAAATGAGGAACTAAGATGAGAATAACAGAGAAATGAGGCACTAAGATGAGAATAACAGAGAAATGAGGAACTAAGATGAGAATAACAGAGAAATGAGGAACTATGATGAGAATAACAGACAAATGAGGAACTAAGATGATAATAACAGAGAAATGAGGCACTAAGATGAGAATAACAGAGAAATGAGGAACTAAGATGAGAATAACAGAAAAATGAGGCACTAAGATGAGAATAACAGAGAAATGAGAAACTAAGATGAGAATAACAGAGAAATAAGGCACTAAGATGAGAATAATGGAGAAGGATATAAGGGTTCATGCTGCAAGAATTAATGAGACACGAGTATTAATGACCGACAAAGAGAATAATTACACTTCTCAGAAGAACTAATTTGACTTCTAGGAAATAT
Organism: Cherax destructor; assembly: GCA_009830355.1. Classification (NCBI taxonomy): domain Eukaryota; kingdom Metazoa; phylum Arthropoda; class Malacostraca; order Decapoda; family Parastacidae; genus Cherax; species Cherax destructor. The sequence goes on from WNWK01009500.1 coordinate 49,369, forward strand.
TTAACAGTTTATAAACTGTCGCCGCCACAACAAAGTCAGCTGTCTCCAGCACATGTCAGCTGTTCCCCAAGACAGCTGTCTCCAGCACATGTCAGCTGTCCCCCAAGACAGCTGTCTCCAGCACATGTCAGCTGTTCCCCAAGACAGCTGTCTCCAGCACATGTCAGCTGTCCCCAAGACAGCTGTCTCCAGCACATGTCAGCTGTCCCCCAAGACAGATATCTCCAGCACATGTCAGTTGTCCAACAAGACAGCTGTCTCCAGCACATGTCAGCTGTCCAACAAGACAGCTGTCTCCAGCACATGTCAGCTGTTCAACAAGACAGCTGTCTCCAGCACATGTCAGTTGTCCAACAAGACAGCTGTATCCAGCACATGTCAGCTGTCCAACAAGACAGCTGTCTCCAGCACATATCAGCTGTCCCCCAAGACAGCTGTCTCCAGCACATATCAGCTGTCCCCCAAGACAGCTGTCTCCAGCACATGTCAGCTGTCCCCCAAGACAGCTGTCTCCAGCACATATCAGCTGTCTCCCAAGACAGCTGTCTCCACAACATATCAGCTGTTCCCAAGACAGCTGTCTCCAGCACATATCACCTGTCCCCCAAGACAGCTGTCTCCAGCACATATCAGGTGTCCCCCAAGACAGCTGTTTTCAACACGTGTCAGCTGTCCCCCAAGACAGCTGTCTCCAGCACATGTCAGCTGTCCCCCAAGACAGCTGTCTCCAGCACATGCCAGCTGTCCCCCAAGACAGCTGTCTCCAGCACATGTCAGCTGTCCCCTATGACAGCTGTCTCCAGCACATGTCAGCTGTTTCCAAGACAGCTGTCTCCAGCACATGTCAGCTGTCCCCCAAGACAGCTGTCTCCAGCACATGCCAGCTGTCCCCCAAGACAGCTGTCTCCAGCACATGTCAGCTCTCCCCTAAGACAGCTGACTCCAGCACATGTCAGCTGTCCCCAAGACAGCTGTCTCCAGCACATGTCAGCTGTCCCCCAAGACAGCTGTCTCCAGCACATGTCAGCTGTCCCCCAAGACAGCTGTCTCCAGCACATGTCAGCTGTCCCCCAAGACAGCTGTCTCCAGCATATGTCAGCTGTCCCCCAAGACAGCTGTCTCCAGCACATGTCAGCTGTCTCCCAAGACAGCTGTCTCCAGCACATGTCAGTTGTTCCCAACACAGCTGTCTCCAGCACATTTCAGCTGTCCCCCAAGACAGCTGTATCCAGCATATATCAGATGTCCCCAAGACAGCTGTCTCCAGCACATGTCAGCTGTCCCCCAAGACAGATGTCTCCAGCACATGTCAGCTGTCCCCCAAGACAGCTGTCTCCAGCACATATCAACTGTCCCCCAAGACAGCTGTCTCCAGCACATGTCAGCTGTCCCCCAAGACAGATGTCTCCAGCACATATCAGCTGTCCCCCAACACAGCTGTCTCCAGCACATATCAGGTGTCCCCCAAGACAGCTGTTTCCAACACGTGTCAGCTGTCCCCCAAGACAGCTGTCTCCAGCACATGTCAGCTATCCCCCAAGACAGCTGTCTCCAGCACATGCCAGCTGTCCCCCAAGACAGCTGTCTCCAGCACATGTCAGCTGTCCCCCAAGACAGCTGTCTCCAGCACATGTCAGATGTCTCTAGCACATGTCATCTGTCTCCAGTACAAGTCAGCTGTCTTAAGCATATGTCAGCTGTCTCCAGTACAAGTCAGCTATCCCCCAAGACAGCTGTCTCCAGCATATGTCAGCTGTCCCCAAGACAGCTGTCTCCAGTACATGTTAGTTGTCCCCAAGACAGCTGTCTAAAGCACATGTCAGCTGTCCCCAAGACAGCAGTCTCCAGCACATGTCAGCTGTCCCCCAAGACAGCTGTCTCCAGCACATGTCAGATGTCTCTAGCACATGTCATCTGTCTCCAGTACAAGTCAGCTGTCTTAAGCATATGTCAGCTGTCTCCAGTACAAGTCAGCTATCCCCCAAGACAGCTGTCTCCAGCACATGTCACCTGTCCCCTATGACAGCTGTCTCCAGCACATGTCAGATGTCTCTAGCACATGTCACCTGTCCCCCAAGACAGCTGTCTCCAGCACATGTCAGATGTCTCTAGCACATGTCAGCTGTCTCCAGTACAAGTTAGCTGTCTTAAGCATATGTCAGCTGTCTCCAGTACAAGTCGGCTGTCTCTAAGTCAGCTGTCTCAAGCAAAAGTCAACTCTCTCCAGCACAAGTCAACTGTCTCCAGAACAGACAACTGTCTCCAGAACAAGTCAACTGTCTCCAGAACAAGTCAACTGTCTCCAGAACAAGTCACCTGTCTCCAGAACAAGTCAACTGTCTCCAGAACAAGTCAACTGTTTCCAGAACAAGTCAACTGTCTCCAGAACAAGTCAACTGTCTCCAGAACAAGTCATCTGTCTCCAGAACAAGTTAACTGTCTCCAGAACAAGTCACCTGTCTCTAGAACAAATCAACTGTTTCCAGAACAAGTCAACTGTCTCCAGAACAAGTCAACTGTCTCCAGAACAAGTCAACTGTCTCCAGAACAAGTCATCTGTCTCCAGAACAAGTCAACTGTCTCCAGAACAAGTCACCTGTCTCCAGAACAAGTCAACTGTTTCCAGAACAAGTCAACTGTCTCCAGAACAAGTCAACTGTCTCCAGAACAAGTCAACTGTCTCCAGAACAAGTCAACTGTCTCCAGAACAAGTTAACTGTCTCCAGAACAAGCTAACTGTCTCCATAACAAGTCAACTGTCTCAAACACAAGTCAACTGTCTCCAGAACAAGTCAACTGTTTCAAACACAAGTCAACTGTCTCTAGAATAAGTCAACTGTCTCCAGAACAAGTCAATTGTCTCCAGAACAAATCAACTGTCTCCAGAACAAGTCAACTGTCTCCAGAACAAGTCAACTGTCTCAAACACAAGTCAACTGTATCCAGAACAAGTCAACTGTTTCAAACACAAGTCAACTGTCTCTAGAATAAGTCAACTGTCTCCAGAACAAGTCAATTGTCTCCAGAACAAATTAACTGTCTCCAGAACAAGTCAACTGTCTCCAGAACAAGTCAACTGTCTCCAGAACAAGTCAACTGTCTCCAGAACAAGTCAACTGTCTCCAGAACAAGTCAACTGTCTCCAGAACAAGTCAACTGTCTCCAGAACAAAACTCTCTCCAGAACAAGTTAACTGCCTCCTGAAAAAGTCAACTGTCTCCAGAACAAGTCAGCTGTGTCCAGCACAAGTCAGCTGTGTCCTGCACAAGTCAGCTGTGTCCAGCACAAGTCAGCTGTGTCCTGCACAAGTCAGCTGTATCCAGCACAAGTCAGCTCTCTCCAGCACAAGTCAGTTTTCTCCAGCTCAAGCAGCTAAGGTGACAGCAGTAAAACAAGAGGGAGAGGTGTGGATAGACTGAGTTTTCTTGGACTGTCTACCTGGAGTCTACCTGGAGAGAATTCCAGGGGTCAACGCCCCCGCGGCCCGGTCTGTGACCAGGCCTCCTGTTGGACCAGAGCCTGATCAACCAGGCTGTTACTGCTGGCCGCACGCAGTCCAACGTACGAACCACAGCCCGGCTGATCAGGTACCGACTTGAGGTGCCTGTCCAGTGCCTGCTTGAAGACAGCCAGGGGCTTGTTGGTAATCCCCCTGATGTATGCTGGGAGACAGTTGAACAATCTTGGGCCCCTCACACTTATTGTGTTGTCCCTCAACGTGCTAGTGGCACCCCTGTAAGAAGGCTTTTGGCACAGTTCCACAAAAGAGACTAGTGCAAAAACTGGAGGACCAGGCAGGTATAACAGGAAAGACACTGCATTGGATCAAAGAATACCTGACAGGAAGGCAACAGTGAGTCATGGTACGGGATGAGGTGTCAGAGTGGGGGGCCTGTGACGAGCGGGGTTCCACAGGGGTCTGTCCTAGGACTGGTGCTGTTCCTGGTATATGTGAATGGCATGATGGAAGGAATATACTCAGAAAAGTCCCCGTTTACAGATGATGTGAAGTTAATGAGGAGAATCCAGTCGAAGGTGGATAAGGAAGGACTACAGAGGGATCTGGACAGGCTGCAGGCCTGGCTCCTGGAGTTTAGCCCCACTATGGACAAAGACCCCAGATGGAGTACATTCTAGGGAGCCAAAGACTACAACCCTTGAGTTTACCTGGTAAACCCCCCAGGGGCTCGGTCTGAGACCAGGCCTCATGGTGGATCAGGGTCTGATCAACCAGGCTGTTTCTGCTGGCCGCACGCAAACTGACGTACGTGTCAGTAATATGTACTGAAGCAGATTGGTACATCTGTGTGGTGTATTATAAGTAATCCTAGCTATGTTATATGTCTTATCCCTTTGTTACTTGTGACGTCAGAGGCCCGCGCATGTGCGCACGCAGACCCAAGCGTCATCCTCATTCTCGTCGTAGGCTTAGAACTGGACAGAGGTGCTGGGCCTACCTCCTTCCTCACTTACTCAATATACGCGTTACAGCGGTCAGGTGCTAGTAATACTGTCACTCCTGTCTGGAATTCAGCCCCTACAATATCTTACATGCAAGATAGCGTTCAGATGCCTAGGGTGTCTGAGGATACTCAGACCACCTTGAGTGCTGAGCCTATCCTTGCAATGTCGCTAGTTATTGAAGAAAGACTACTTGAAATAAGTTATTCCATCTCGTGCTAATGTACAAGCAACCGCAGAAAGCAGTTTCTGTTGCTAGTGTATTAGCTAGAGTGCCAGTTGTTGTCCCTCGTGTTCCAGATAGTGATCTTATCCCAGTTGACAGTAAGTCCTTGTAAAGTAAAGAGTCGTGTGTTGAGCAATTATTACTTGCAGTAAGAGATAGTGAGAGCCGTTTCTCCTTTACTAATATTTCGTGTTATAGAGTTAGCTATTTCAGCCGGGGAGAGTTCAATCCACTCCACCGAGCCTGTTCATTCCTTCAGTAGGAAAGTGATTAGCCTTGAACTAAAGATAGAAAATCAGAAAATCCAGTTAAGAACTGAAGTTATTGACTGTGTTTTGTTATCAGATTTCCAGTACTTAGTAAGATTTTTGTGTTTTCAAGCTCTTTCCGAGTTCTGAGTTTAACAGTATGACCCGTGTGCACCGAGTCTATTTTTCTGTTAAAATTTCTTCTCTGGAAATATTTATTCTCCCTCAGAAGCCGTAGAGTGCATGAATACAGATTGATCGATTGATTTTATCTGTTGAAATTGTATAATAACTTGTAATGCATTACATATTATATTAAGAGAGACCCATTACAAATTAAATCAATAACTATTACTTTAAGAATTGTGATAGTAGATCAGTTATTACTATCTATTCAGTCGATTTAATTCTGTTATAATTTTCTTGATTAGTTCTATGTTATAAATGTGTTTGCTATTGCATAGAATCACCCCAGTATCACCTGCCTGTCCAGTCTATAGAGATGTATTTTATGCCGAGACGGCATACGTAACATGGCCGAGCTGTCAGTATTATGTACTGAAGCAGATTGATACATCTGTGTGGTGTATTATAAGTAATCCTAGCTATGTTATATGTCTGATCCCTTTGTTACTTGTGACGTCAGAGGCCCGCGCATGTGCACACGCAAACCCATGCGTCATCCTCATTCTCGTCATAGGCTTAGAACTAGACAGAGGTGCTGGGCCTACCTCCTTCCTCACTCAATATACATGTTACCATCCATCGGAGTGTTTCCTCCGACTACCTTTATCAACAAGAACCCCTTCTGATATATGAACCACAGCCTGGTTGGTCAGGTATTGACTTTAGGTGCCTGTTCAGTGCATTCTTGAAGACAGCCAGGGGTCCATTGGTAATCCCTCTTATGTATGCTAGGTGGCAGTTGAACAGTCTTGGGCCCCGGACACTTATTCTGTTGTCTCTCGGTGTACTCGTGGCGCCCCTGTTTTTCATTGGAGGAATGTTGCATCTCCTGCTGAGTCTTTTGCTTTCATAGGGAGTGATTTTCGTGTGCAGGTTTGGTACCAATCCCTCCAGGACCTTCCAAGTGTATATTATCATGAATCTCTCTTGCCTGCATTCCAGGGAATACAGATCAAGAACCTTCAACTGTTCCCAGTAATTTAGGTGACTTATCGTACTTATGTGTGCTGTGAAAGTTCTTTGTACGCTCTCCAGGTCTGCAATGTGTCCAGCCTTGAAGGGGCCGTTAGTGTACAGCAGTATTCCAGCCTAGAGAGAACAAGCGATTTGAAGAGAATCATCATAGGCTTAGTGTCCCTAGTTTTGAAGGTTCTCATTATCCATCCTATCATTTTTATAGCAGATGCGGTAGATACAGTGTTGTTGTTTTTGAAGGCGAGATCCTCTGACATTATCACTCCCAGGTCCTTCACATTACTTTTTCGCTCTATTGTATAGTTAGAATTTGTCGTATACCCTGATACATTTTTAATTTCCTCAAGTTTTCCATAGCTGAGTAGCTGAAATTTCTCCTCGTTGAACTTCATATTGTTTTGAGTGGCCCATTTGAAGATTTGGTTGATGTCCACTTGGAGTCTTGCGGTGTCTTCGATGGAGGTCACTGCCATGGCAATCCGGGTGTCATCCACAAAGGAAGACACGGATACCCTGTACATCTCTGTCTATGTCAGAAATGAGGATGAGGGATAGAATGGGAGTGAGTACTGTGCCTTGTGGAACAGAGCTTTTCACAGTAGCTGCCTCAGACTTTACTCTGTTTACTATTACTCTTTGTGTTATATTTGTCAGGAAGTTATAGATCCATCTACCAAACTTTTCTTGTTATTCCTTTATCACATATTTTGTGTGCTATTACGCCATGGTCACACTTGTCGAAAGCTTTTGCACAGTCTGTGTATACTTCATCCGTATTTTGTTTATCCTCTACAGCATCCAGGACCTTGTCATAGTGGTCTAGTAGCTGGGACAAACAGGAGCGACCTGCTCTAAACCCGTGATGCCCGGGGTTGCGTAATTGATGAGTATCTAGGTGGTTGGCGATCTTGCTTCTTAGAATCCACTCAAAGATTTTTATGATATGGGATGTTAGTGCTATAGGTCTGTAGTTCTTTGCTATTGCTTTACTGCCGCCTTTGTGGAGTGGGGCTGTCTGTTGTTTTTAGTGTGTGTGGGATGATTCCTGTGTCTGTCACTGTCTTGAACACTATGTGCTTAATTGTGCACTTATTGAAGAATATAGAGATAGACAATATAATAACCTATGTGACATGTCAAGATATTTTATTCATGAAATAGGATACCATTTGTACTAAGCAAATTTCCTAAATTTGCTTGTAACAGATAATTGAAATGTAGATATAAACCCAAATGTACAATTGTTAACCCCTTTGGGGCCTAGTGCCTAGGCCTTTTGTGTATCCATATGCTCTTGCGCTACCGTCCACAGGATGGATATGGGGTGCACAATAAACTAGCCACTTCGGTGGCAAAATCTAAAATCTAACTCCCTGTGTCCATGCTCCCTCTCCAGAGAATGCTGAAGGCACACGACAGGGGCTTCTTGCCATTTTTTATTAACACGGGGTTCCATGTGTCTGGGCCTGGGGCAGAGTGCATGGTCATGTCATTTATTGCCTTTTCAAAGTCTTGTGGAGTTAGGATAATATCAGAGATTTTTGAGATGACCAGATTTTAGGTTTCGTTTATAAAGAATTCATTTGGATTGTCGATCCTCAGTCTGGGCAGCGGCATTTCTTGGCTGTCATCTGTGTAGGTCCCATCCCCCTAAGCAGGGGCCCAATAATGGATGTTGTTTTTTCCTTAGATTTGGCACAAGAGAAGAATTTTTTTAATTTCCTTTGTTTTTTTAGTTTTCCTGCCATTCTTGTCTCCTGTCAGATTCCTTCAGCTTAAGTTCGTATTTCAGATATATTTACCCTTCACAGCAGCTCTGTGACTCTTCACCTTCGTCTGTATAGGGAGCATCTCTCTCTTTCTAGTTTACATCTTCTCTTTCTTTTTCATAATGGAATGTGTCTTGAGCAGATCTCAAGAACCACAGAGTTTGTTTTTTCTAGGCAAATGTTCGGATCTGTGTTGTTTAGGATATCTTCCCAGCTTGTTTCATTTAGGACATGGTTGACTTGTTCCCATTGTATGTTTTTGTTATTGAAATTTAATTTTGTGAAAACACCCTCATGACCGATCACATTTTGCTGGTCAGGAGCCCTGTGCATATATGTCTGTACCTCTGTTATGTTGTGATCTGAGTACTCACCTAATTGTGGTTGCAGGGGTCAAGACTCAGCTCCTGGCCCCGCCTCTTCGCTGTCCGCTACTGGGTCTCTGCTCTCCCTGCTCCATGAGCTTTATCATACCTTGTCTTAAAACTATGTATGGTTCCTGCCGCCACTATATCTTTCTCTAGACTATTCCACTTCCTGACTACTCTGTGGCTGAAGAAATGCTTCCTAACATCCCTTTGACTCATCTGAGTCTTCAGCTTCCAGTTGTGTCCCCTTGTTTCTGTGTTCCCTCTCTGGAACATCCTGTCACTGTCTACCTTGTCGATTCCCCGCAGTATTTTGTATATCGTTATCATGTCTCCTCTGACCCTTCTTTCCTCCAGTGTTGTTAGTCCTATTTCCCTCAACCTTTCTTTATAGGACAGACCCATGAGTTGTGGAACTAACGTTGTCGCAAACCTTTGCACTTTCTCTAGTTTCTTTACGTGCTTGACCAGGTGTGGGTTCCAGACTGGTGCTGCATATTCTAGTATTGGCCTGACGTACACGGTATACAGTGTCTTGAACGATTCCTTGTTAAGGTAACGGAACACTAATCTTAGGTTTGCCAGTCGCCCCTATGCTGCCGCAGTTATCAGGTTGATGTGTGCCTCCGGAGACGTGTTTGGCGTTATACTCACCCCAAGGTCTTTCTCCTTTGCCGAGGTTTGTAGCCTTTGTCCGCCTAGCCTGTACTCTGTCAGCGGTCTTCTTTGCCCTTCTCCGATCTTCATGACTTTGCATTTGGTGGGATTGAATTCAAGAAGCCAGTTGCTAGACCAGATGTCAAGCTTGTCCAGGTCTGTTTGAAGTCCTGCTTGGTCTTCTTCCGATGTGATTCTCCTCATTAATTTCACATCATCTGCGAACAGAGACACTTCTGAGTCTATCCCATCCGTCATGTCATTTACATGAGTGTACTGTCTTTGATGCGATGTTGGTCGCATCCAGGTGGAGAAGATTGAGGACCCTAAGGGAAATAATACAGTTCCTCAGTGATGCACTGTCTTTCTTGGGCTATCCTGGGTAGCTAACCCACCGGGGTTAAAAATCCAAACAAAATATTATCATAAGGTCTTAACGCAAAAAAGTTATACAAAGTGACTTACTTCATTGGAGTCCTTGTAATATCTTATTATTTGATAAAACAGCTAAGTAACTCAACTGTGTGAGAATCAGTTACAATAAAAAGAGATATACTAGGAATAAGGTAAATTGAGTTTACCTTAAAGGGAGAATCATCATACAATAATAGGTACAGGAATGTTAGCAATACAAGATATTACCTGGAGTTTACCTGGAGAGAATTCCAGGGGTCAACGCCCCCGCGGCCCGGTCTGTGACCAGGCCTCATGTTGGACCAGAGCCTGATCAACCAGGCTGTTACTGCTGGCCGCAGGCAGTCCAACGTACGAACCACAGCCTGGCTGGTCAGGTACCGACTTGAGGTGCCTGTCCAGTGCCTGCTTGAAGACAGCCAGGGGTTTGTTGGTAATCCCCCTGATGTATGCAGGGAGGCAGTTGAACAATCTTGGGCCCCTGACACTTATTGTGTTGTCCCTCAACGTGCTAGTGGCACCCCTGCTCTTCATTGGGGGGATGTTACATCGCCTGCCGAGTCTTTTGCTTTCGTAGGGAGTGACTCTCGTGTGCAAGTTTGGTACTAATCCCTCGAGAATTTTCCATGTGTATATAATAATGTATCTCTCCCGCCTGCGTTCTAGAGAGTACAGGTTTAGGAACTTCAAGCGTTCCCAGTAATTGAGGTGGTTTATCGCAGTTATGCGTGCGGTGAAGGTTCTCTGCACATTTTCAAGGTCAGCAATTTTACCCGCCTTGAAAGGTGCAGTTAGTGTGCAGCAATATTCCAGCCTAGATAGAACAAGCGATCTGTAAAGTGTCAACATGGGCTTGGCATCCCTGGTCATTTTTCTAGCAGATGCAATTGCTACGGTGTTATGGTCCTTGAAGGTGAGATCCTCTGACATGATCACTCCCAGATCTTTGACATTAGTTTTTCGCTCTATTGTGTGGTTGGAATTAGTTTTGTACTCCAATGAGATTTTAATTTCTTCACTTTTTCCGTATCTGAGTAATTGAAATTTCTCATCATTGAACTTCATATTGTTTTCTGCAGCCCATTTAAAGATTTGGTTGATGACTGCTTGACCATTGCTATCCAAAATATTCGAGAAACTTGTGCACAAGAGATTATACTCGTTTATAACTACACAAAGCATACTCAACCCCTGCCAATTTGGCTTCAGGAAAAATAAAAGCACTAATGATGCAATAGTAAAAATGATAGACCTGCTTTACACAGCACTTGAAAATAAGAAATATCCACTAGGACTTTTTATTGACTTAAGGAAAGCTTTTGACACAGTAAACCACGGCATCCTACTCCACAAACTTGACCACTATGGAATAAGAGGTCATGCACTAGCATACCTCAAATCCTACCTCACTAATAGGTACCAGTATGTCACTATTAAAGACACATCCTCCACGACACTACCACTAGACACCGGCGTACCGCAGGGAAGTGTCCTTGGTCCCCTGCTCTTCCTCTTATACATCAATGATCTTCCCAATGTATCACAACACTTGAAACCAATACTCTTTGCTGACGATACAACTTATGTCATCTCCCACACAAACCTTGCCACGCTTAACACCATTGTTAACGACGAATTAATAAAAATAGCAACATGGATGACTGCCAATAAACTTACACTCAACACTGATAAGACTTTCTATATTATGTTTGGCAACAGAACAGATGATCCACAATTAAACATTAAGATCAACTCTACACCTATTGCTAGACATAACGAGGGCAAGTTCCTGGGCCTTCACCTTGACAGCAGCCTGAAATTCAGCACCATATCCAACACATAACAAGGAAAGTGTCCAAAACTGTGGGGATCCTCTCTAAGATACGGTATTATGTACCACAATCAGCCCTACTCACACTATACTACTCACTCATCTATCCCTACCTCATATGCCATGTGTGCATGGGGATCAACAGCAATTACCCACCTAAAGCCAATAATAACCCAACAAAAAGCCCAGTAATAATTATCACACAATCCAACGCTAGGCAGCACCCCCCATCCCCCACTCTTCAAAGACCTAAACCTACTCACTGTTCAGAACATCCATACTTACTACTCTGCTATCTACATTTATAGAACCATAAATTCCAACTTTAACCCTGAGCTAAAACACTTTCTTGACAGTTGTGACAGGACCCATAGACATAATACCAGACATAAACATCTCTTTGACATTCCCCGTGTCCGACTAAATCTATACAAAAATTCAATGCGCATAAAAGGGCCTAAAATCTGGAACTCCCTGCCTGAAAACTCTAGAACTGCAGACACAATCTCCACTTTCAAAAGCACCGTTAAAAACATCTTATCTCACTTACGCACCCAACCGGTAGTTAACCATACGAAAACTACTTTATCTTGCACATATCCACAGCAAAATACACTTATTGATATCTGTGATTCTCCTTAATTTGCACATTACTAACCACAGCAAAATACACTTATTGATATCTGTGATTCCCTTAATTTGCACAGTTCCAACCAAAATTCTAATACAACTATTGCTCCATAATACTTAAGCTAGTCATAAGTTTGCCTAAGATACTCCAATATAGAATCTATATTATGCCAATATATCACCTTTATCATTAATATATAAACTAATTGCTAACTTTTTATACTAATTGTTAAATTCTCAATGTTTAAATTCCAGTACCTAAATTTTGTAAACCTAACCTTACAATCTGTATATCCATTGTATAGCTATTGAGTAAGACCTATCATAAGACTGCCTGAAAAGCCTAGACATACCTAGGCATATTATTGGCCATCTTGTAATATCAACTTTAATGTATAACTATAAGTACCCCCCACCTTGTATTACATGAAATTTTATATCACTGTCTATGTCCGATATGAGGATGAGGAACAGGATGAGAGCAAGTACTGTGCCTTGTGGAACAGAGCTTTTCACAGTAGCTGCCTCAGACTTTACTCTGTTGACTACTACTCTTTGTGTTCTACTTGTTAGGAAATTATAGATCCATCTACCAAATTTTCCTCATTTTGTGTGCTATTACACCATGGTCACACTTATCAAAGGCTTTTGCAAAGTCTGTGTATATAACATCTGCATTTTCTTTGTCTTCTAGAGCATCCAGGACCTTGTCATAGTGGTCCAGTAGGTGGGACAGACAGGAGCGGCCTGCTCTAAACCCACTCTCCTCCCTTTCTGTATCTTCCTTCACTAGGTACCTTTCAGTTCTCTTCCTGAACTGGCTCATGCTCTGACAGACTTTTATATTTGCAGGCAAGCTGTTCCACTCCTTTATTGCTGTACAATAAAAAAGTATTTGAAGGCTGACTACCGACTGTAGATACTAAAAAATTGTGTCCCCTTTCTCTGGTATTATACTTGTTTTGGTTCATGACCTTGACTAACTTGGTAGCGAGATATTCTGGACGCTGCTTGTGAGCAATTTTATTAACGGGATTTAATTTCAGTTGCTTTAATTTGTCTTCAACGTTGTAGCATGCTTGTGTCAGAAGCCAGGCACAGGTATGGTAGGATTGTGGATAGTAGAGTCAGAGTGCACATGCTGTGGATTCCATCTCACATTGGTCTTCAGATGCATGATAGAACTGATAAATTGGCTAAGTTTTATGCTTTCAAAGAGGGGGTAGATTACAATCTTGGCTTGTCAGTTAGCAGTTTGAGAACAATAATACGAAAAGAACTTCAACTGAATTTTATTGACTTAAGTCTCAGGGGGATTGACACCAGTCAGTCCATCTATCATCATTCTATCATGCAGGAGGAGCCACATGTCTATGGTGCATCCAACAAAATAAGCAGACTCTTGGATGTCACTACCGCCCGCCTCCGGCTGGGTTACAAGTATCTTTGGCAGTTTTGCATACTGCTCACAAGGTCAGTATTCAAAACTACTTAGAGTCGCCTCAAAAACCTCCTGGAACTCTTAACCCAACCAACTTCCATAACAATCATACCTCCTACAATAACCATACTTATTACAATGATCTTAAACTTCGAACACTGAAACGTACTGCTCGCAGAATAGGCCTAGCCTATAGAAAACATCGTACCCCTGGAATGCTGAGACTCTTTCAAACTGCCCTTGCTGCTGCCAGAGAGCGTATGACAGAGCTGCGGCAAACTGACTGGGAAAAATTTGTCAATGGTCTCAATGCTCACACCCCACTTAGCCGAGCATGGAGGGACATAAATAGAATTAAGGGTAACAAAACCGGTCAGATTGCGCACCCTCATCCCTTACATAGGGCGAATGAGCTAGTCAGTGCTTGGGCTGTTACATCAAGCTATGAAAATCTTCCCAGTACCACACAGGCGAAATTAAATGACAAATATGATGCTAGGGAGAGACTTGTTTGTTTTATGCTCAGCAAGGAAGATGACTGTAACATTCCTTTCACTGACTTTGAACTTGATGCAGCACTAACTAAAGGCAACTCCACGTCACCTGGTGAGGATGGTATTACCTACAATAATATGCTACGGTGAAAAGCTCTGTTCCACAAGGCACAGTACTCACTCCCATCCTGTTCCTCATCCATATATCGGACATAGACAGGGATATCAGCCACAGTGCCGTGTCTTCCTTTGCAGATGACACCCGAATTTGCATGACAGTGTCCACCATTGAAGACACACTGCAAGACTCCAAGCAGACATCAACCAAATCTTTAAATGGGCTGCAGAAAACAATATGAAGTTCAATGATGAGAAATTTCAATTACTCTGATATGGAAAACGTGAGGAAATTAAAATCTCATCGGAGTATAAAACAAATTCCAACCACACAATAGAGCTAAAAACTAATGTCAAAGACCTGGGAGTGATCATGACAGAGGATCTTACCTTCAAGGACCATAACACTGTAGCAATCGCATCTGCCAGAAAAATGACAGGATGGATAATGAGAACCTTCAAAACCAGGGATGCCAAGCCCATGTTGACACTTTTCAGGTCGCTTGTTCTATCTAGGCTGGCATATTGCTGCACACTAACTGCACCTTTCAAGGCGGGTGAAATTGCTGAACTAGAAAATGTACAGAGAACCTTCACGGCACGCATAACTACAATAAACCACCTCAATTAATGGGAACGCTTGAATTTCCTAAACCTGTACTCCCTGGAACGCAGGCGGGAGAGATACATTATTATATACACTTGGAAAATCCTAGAGGGATTAGTACCAAACTTGCACACGAGAGTCACTCCCTACGAAAGCAAAAGACTCGGCAGGCGATGTAACATCCCCCCAATGAAAAGCAGGAGTGCCACTAGCACGTTGAGAGACAACACAATAAGTGTCAGGGGCCCAAGACTGTTCAACTGCCTCCCTGCATACATAAGAGGGATTACCAATAGACCCCTGGCTGTCTTCAAGCGGGCACTGGACAGGCACCTAAAGTCGTGCCTGACCAGCCAGGCTGTGGTTCGTACGTTGGACTGCGTGCGGCCAGCAGTAACAGCCTGATTGATCAGGCTCTGATCCAACATGAGGCCTGGTCCAGACCGGGCCGCAGGGGCGTTGACCCCTGGAACTCTCTCCAGGTAAACTCCAGGTAATAGACAGATCTATTCCTACCTCGTCTCACACAATGTTCTCAACCCGTCAATTTGGATTCAGGACCAACAAGAGCACAAACGATGCTATTATACACATGCTAGAGGTAATATACACCGCACTTGAGAAGAAAGAAGTCCCATTGGGAATCTTCATTGATCTACGCAAAGCTTTTGATACCGTCGACTATATTTACTGCTCACAAAATTAACACACTATGGTATAAGGGGGCACCCACTCAACTACCTAAAGTCATACCTTAGCAACAGAAGCCAATACGTGTACACAAATGGAGCGAACTCTTCCACACAACAAATTACAGTCGGAGTCCCTCAAGGAAGTGTCCTGGGGCCACTCCTATTCCTCATTTACATAAATGACCTACCGAATGCATCACAACTACTCAAACCCATATTATTTGCAGATGACACAACATATGTCTTCTCTCACCCAAATCCAGTCATCCATGTAGATATTTTCTGTAATTCGGCATTAACAGTGTTGGCCAACACTGTTAATGCCGAATTACAGAAAATATCTACATGGATGACGACAAACAAGCTTACTCTCAATACTGACAAGACCTACTTCATACAGTTTGGAAACAAAGCTACAAATGTTCCACTTAACATAACGCTCAAAGGTTCACCCATCACAAGACTCACAGAGGGAAAATTCCTAGGAATCCACCTTGACAGTAGTCTTAAATTCCAAACACACACAACAAATTTCCAAGAAAATCTCGAAGACAGTAGGCATATTATCAAAGATACGCTATTATGTGCCTCAAACAGCTCTCCTTGCACTATATCATTCACTTATCTACCCTTATCTCACCTATGGAATCTGTGCATGGGGATCAACAACATTAAATCACCTAAGACCACTCATAACCCAGCAAAAGGCTGCAGTCAGAATGATAACAAATTCCCACTCTAGACAGCATACTCCATCAATATTCAAAAGCCTAAGACTACTCACCGTAAAGAACATTCACACTTATTCTTGTGCCTACTACATACATAAAACTCTACACTCTAATATAAATCCTCCGCTCAAAATTCTCCTCACCAACTTTAATAGGACCCATGACCACAACACAAGACACAGATCACTTTTTGATATACCCCGAGTCCATATCAACCTATGTAAAAATTGTATGCACATAAAGGGCCCCAGAATCTGGAATTCATTACCAGTAAATACTAAGATAACCTTGTCTGAAAATCAATTTAAGACTCTTCTCAAAAACCACCTACTCACCCTAAACTAAATACTGTAAATTACTTTAAAAAATGCTTAATATTATTTTCCTATAAGATAATTTCAATTTTTACTAATATGTTACTATTATGTTACCCCCTACTCTCCCTAAACTAAATACTCATATTATAAATTACTCTCAAAAATGCTCATTGTTATTTTCCTTAAGATAATCTCAATTTTATATTACCATCCTCCTAAACACTTGTTACAATGTAATATCATCATATTGTAATTTTAACAGTGTAATATCATCATATTGTAATTTTAACAGTGTAATATCATCATATTGTAATTTGAAATCAAATATATAACTAGAAAAATCTCAATCAATTTCTCTAATATTATGTACATAGTCTATAAGTCATTAGATTAAGCTGCCCCTAATGCCATGGCATGTCAGTGGCTCTCCTTGCACTTCAGTTTATGATTGAAACTACAAATATCTATGTAAAATTGTAATGAAATAAAATTTACTATACTTTACTTTACTACTTTACTTTTGTTTCTGCTGAAGCCACACTGGCAGGGATTAAGGATGCTTTGTGATGTTATGAACGAGTATATCTTTTTGTGTATGAGTTTCTCAAAGATTTTGGAAAGTAAAGACAAATTTGATATTGGCCTATAATTGTTTGCATCTGTTGAGTCACCACCTTTGTGTATTGGTGTGATCCCTGCTAGCTTAAGTGATGCCAGGAAAGTGTTGGTTTTTAGTGGTTTGTTGAAGAGTAATACAATGGTGGGTGAAAGGATTTGAGCCGCTCGTTTATACAGTAGCGGTGGCACTTGGGTTACGTTCCTTGATTTGTTTTTTAGAGAGTTAATAATCATAATAACCTCAGTGGGCTCTGTTGGTGTAAGATAGAGGGATGTTGGGAAGTTTCCATCTAGATAATCATTAGCTCGGGCATAGGTAATTGCGATTTTGCTGGCGAGATTTGATCCTATGGTTGAGAAGAAGTCATTTAACATGTTAGCTGTGTCAATAGGCTGGAGTTTCGGTTCGTTTGGTTTAGTTAGTACAATATTACTAGTTCTGTTCGGTTTGTGATGCCCAGGATCTGAGAGAGAGTTTTCCAGGTCTTTTTTTTTTATGTCTCCTCTCATTTCAGTGAATCTATTAGAATAGTATTGTTGCGATGCTGTTAGTAAGCAATGGACAACTTAGTCTGTTATTGGTGATCTGTTTAGATTTTATGGGACAATGTTCGTTATATAGTCTTTGAATTTTGTTTAGAGAAATATATCTACCCTGCTGTTTAGGCCTGGGGTCCCCCTCTTCTAAATTAGTAATTTAAAGTTCCCGTTTTTCAGTCAGGAGGAAACTTTTTTCCTCTCTCATTTCTTCCCAGATATGGATAATATTTTTTTTATCTGTGGACTCGAGAGTAGAGCTCAATAAAGCGTGAGTCTTGGTGGCCCTCCATAACCCCCAACAACAACACTTGTTGTTGTCTGCTGACCATCTTACTTGTTTCCACCAATACCACCACTAAATTAACAGTTTTCATGGTTTATCCGTGATATACTGATGAATGAGGTAAGTAGTAATGGTGGCATAAGAATTTTAATCGATAAAATATGCAAGGTGGAGTGGAAAGTTGAGGAATATCTTGTAGCTCCTTCTTCTGTGTTCAACTTTACCCTCCTGGATACCTTGCCTTTGATATACCTGTGATGAATTGACTGTGTCTTTCTACTCCCGGAGCCCGGCCATGGCCCATGGGAGTTGACACGGGAGTTGACACGGGAGTTGACGCGGGAGTTGACGCGGGAGTTGACACGAGAGTTGACACGGGAGTTGACGCGGGAGTTGACACGGAAGTTGACGCGGTAGTTGACGCGGGAGTTGACACGGGAGTTGAGTTGACACGGGAGTTGAGTTGACACGGGAGTTGACGCGGAGTTGACGCGGAGTTGACGCGGGAGTTGACGCGGGAGTTGACGCGGGAGTTGACGCGGGAGTTGACGCGGGAGTTGACACGGAAGTTGACGCGGGAGTTGACGCGGGAGTTGAGTTGACATGGGAGTTGACACGGAAGTTGACGCGGGAGTTGACACGGGAGTTGAGTTGACACGGGAGTTGACGCGGGAGTTGACGCGGGAGTTGACGCGGGAGTTGAGTTGACGCGGGAGTTGACACGGAAGTTGACGCAGGAGTTGACACGGGAGTCGAGTTGACACGGGAGTTGACGCCGCGGGAGTTGACGCGGGAGTTGACGCGGGAGTTGACGCGGGAGTTGACGCGGGAGTTGACACTTCAGTGTTTACACAGGAAGGAAGGAACACAGCAGCAGGCCTACTGCCCCATGCTAGGCTGGTTCAACTCACACTCTTATACCCATCCTTCCCATGTTTAAAGATTGGAACAATATGACAAGAAATCTAGAGTCTGGAAACTTTTTTGTGATACGTTGCTAGACATTTTTTTTTTAAGTGCCTAACTAGAGGAAATACTGGCAGACAAAAGTTCTCTGATAGATAATCTTGAGTTTAATAAAAGCTTGGAGAAAGTTATCACAAGTCATTTAAGTTCACCATCTCATGGATTTATCTTAATTATCTTATTTATGATAAAGTTAATTTCAACAATTTTTGAGTAGCAGGTTGCTTGGGGTTAATGAATTACCTGGGTAGTGTAGAATATCTAACTTGACTAGGGTCTATCATGAGGGATGTCTGCTGGTTGATGACTCTCAATATAATATTTACAAGCATTGTACAAGCTGCATTTGTTCATAATAGAAAATTTAGCTCATCCATGAATCACCCTAAATGGTTAAAGTTGAAGGTCACTTGACTGAACAACATATTCAGTTTCAGGGAGAAGTAAAAAAAAATAGGAAAAAGGAAAGCCAAAAAAGAATATAAAATTTAGGTTGTGAGATAATCAGAGACAAATCCTAAGGGTTCTTTCAGATATTTGCCTAGAAAAGTTTGTTAGCACTAATTTAAAGCCAAGACAACAGTGCATAAGTGTTTGTTATAAAGCTAATGGAATTCTTTCCTTTATATCAAGAAGTATAAATGTTAGAAGTTCAGCTTTATACTTCAACCTTGTATGTCTGGTTAAATCTCATTTAGATTGTGCTGATCAGTTCTGGTCTTCATATCACAGGATGGTCATAAATGCTCTTGAAAATATATTGAGAAAGATGATGAAATTGATTCCATGTACACCTTTCCTATGAAATTAGGCTGAAAACACTGACCTTGTACTCTTTGTAAAGACATTGTACTAAAGGAGGTATAATTGAAGTGTACAGTTAGAAAGCAGGAATAATGGGGATATAAATAGTGTGTGGAAAATATTTAACTAACACGGTACTCGACTCACAATAATCGGTTTAAGTTGAAGAAATTTAGATTCAGCAAGAATATTAGGTAGCAGAACCCCATGACACTACTTTTTGTTAGTTTGGGTTCAGACCAAAAAAAAAAAAAAAGGTACTAATGATGCAATAATGAGAATGCTTGACACTGTTTATTCAGCACTTGAGAGAAATGATTATCCTATTGGACTTTTTTAATCAACAAAAGGCCTTTGACACTGCTGGCCACAGTGATGTTGGAGGCCTCAATATTACTATGGACTCAGAGGACACAGTTACAAATATTTCAGATTCTACCTCTTTAACAGGCAACATGTGACTTAAATACAATAGCTCATCTAGTTGTACATGAATGGTATACAATACCGACAAGATGAAAATTAGACACATGTGCAACATCTGGGTATCTTTATTGTAGATGATTCACCAACCAGTGGCTTTATCAATACAAATTCAAAGACATAATTGGAAGACATAGAACTATATACAAAAGATGAGGTAATCAGTCCCTTAGCCTAGTAGTTGGTGAAGAGCAGCTAACTTTGCCTGTGCTTCAGATTCTTCAGGTTTATGGTGCTCTTCACCAACTCCAAGGCTGAAGGACTGTTAACCTCATCTTTTGTACAGTGGTACCCCGGTTTACGATGGTCCCCAAACTCACCCTTTTATGTAAGTTTATTTTTTTAAATGCTTTTGTAAGTGTAATTTTGGGGGTCTAAAAGGACTAGTCTATTTTACAACATTTCTTAAGGAGATAAATTCGTTTGGTAATGGCACTTGAACAGCATTCTGGAATGAAAAAATATCGTAAACCGGGGTACCACTGTATATAGTTCTACTGTCTTCCAAATTTTGTACTTGAATTTGTATTGATAAAGCCACTTGATGGTGAAATGTCTACAATAAAGATACCCAGATGTTGCACATGTGTCTAATTTTCAACTTATCTAGTACCTTAACCATAAACCTAGGTGTACCAAACAGCAGCATTCTGGGCTCTTCTTTTTCACTTCTAGAGTGCTAGTCATGGCATTATGCCGCCCCTCCCCCACACACATACCAAAACACAAACACATACCATGAAAGATTATAATACAGTGGACCCCCGGTTTACGATGGTCTCCAAACTCGCCTTTTTATGTAAGTTTATTTTTGTAAGTGTATTTTTGGGGGTCTAAAAGGACTAATCTAATTTACATTATTCCTTATGGGAATAAATTCGTTTGGTAATGGCACTTGAACACCATTCTTGAACGAAAAAAATGACTTAATCTGGGGGTCCACTGTATATATATTTGCACATTTACTGAGGTTTTAATACTTAGTGCTGCGTCCTTTACGCTTAATCACGTCCCTCAGCCATGTAGGAAGACTCACACACAAATTCTTGAGGGTTTGGGGAGGTATATTATTCCATGCCTCATGTAGAGCAGCCTCCAGCCGTGGGATGGAACTGATATCCTTGCCCAGTAAACTCCGTTTCACTATTGACCAGAGGTTCTCAATAGGGTTTAGGTCTGGGGAATTGCCTGGCCAGTCATTAAAGAACCTCACTTCACAGTCCTTAAGCCACTGAACTACAGATTTGGCGGTATGACACAGTGCACCGTCCTGCATAAAAACCGTAGCCCCACACTTGTCAAACGCCTCAGGTAAATTGTCACACAATAACTCCAGGTAATTATACTGGTTCATATACTGGTTTTGGGGAAACACAATGAGTTCACCAACACTGAGCACTGAAATACCCCCAAAATATGAGCGAGTCTGGGTGTTTGGTGGTCCCACAGGTGTAGCATGGGTCTAGTGGGTCACTACCTCTGGGCCGGTACACATGTCCCCCAAGGTTACAGGTGATGGTGAATTTGCTTCATCACTCCAAAGTACTTCAGACCACTGTTGAGGATTCCAGTGAAGATATTTCTTTGCATAATCCAGCCTACGTTTCTTCTGTGGCTTGGAGAGGATCAGATTCTTAACCTGGCGGTGACTACTGTAGCCCAGTTCTGACACACATCTGTTAACAGTTCTTACAGACACCTCTGAGAGATGTGGGTTCTTTTCTTTCAATTCTCTAGCAGTTATCTTAGGTGTACTCTTGAACTGCTTCTTTAACCCTTTCAGGGTCCGTGCCGTAGTTCTACGGCTTTGAGTTGAGGGTCCAAACCGTAGTTCTACGCCTTGAGCTCAGCTCACTCAGATAAGCTGTGAGTGGTAAATTTGGGCCTAGATGTGAGAGAATACATCTATGTGGTAAGTGTGCACCACATAAAACAAATCTTGCAGCACACAGTGCATAATGAGAGAAAAAAAACTGAAACCATAATTTTCGATTAAAACAGCGACTTTGCAGTGTTTTTTGTATGCTTTTTATTGTTGTATTTGCGATTTATTGGTATCATTTGATAGAATGAAAGATATATTACAGAAATAGAGATGATTTTGATTGGTTTTAGTACTGGAAATGGCTTGAAGCTGAGCACAAAGTAGTGAAAATGTTAAATTTTTGCCGATGTTCAAGAGTAAACAAATGACCTCACATGTCTAATACGTGCCAGCTGGTGGGTCTAATATACGTTCACAAATGTGGTGATATTATTTATACAATTAATACAATATTGCATAACAGTAAATCTTCCATTTTTTGGTTTGAATAAAAATTCATTATGTGAATAAAAAATAAAAATGGAATTTATTTATAAAGACTGAAAACGTAACTAATGAACAGAGGATATGTTAGTTTAGTACCAGGAATGCCTGCATTGTTTATTCTGGACCCTATTTGGAAATTGGAATATTTTGAACTTTGTGTTAAATTGGCTAAATTACCAATTTCCAATCACTTTATTTTGTAGTTGAAACAGTTGACTGGGCGATTTCTTGTGCTCAATTGATAGAATGCAAGTACTACTAGCGAAATAGCTAAGAATTTGGTCGACTGGAATAATGTAATTGGCCTGAAATGGGAGTCAAAGTCTGCAAAATCGCCAATGCATAAATATCACTGAGGCATCAAAATTCGCGGGAGCATAATTTCGTCAATTTTCCATCAAATTTCTTATGGAAAAAATGGCTTCAGTTTTCGTTGATTTCAGTTTTAATCGATCCCTCTGGAACGGATTAAGCACAAAAATGGAGGGTTGACTGTATTATTATAATTAATGATTTTTGGTAAATATTCTTTTTCTCAGTTGTTTGTTGGGCTATCTTATTGAAACTTGGGCAATGTATGATGGAAAGATGCTTCTTAACATACACCAAAAATTAGAGAAATTGGACCATAAATAACGGAGTTCACTTCTGAGCCATTAGCCCCCTTAGCGGTATATTTTTGTATAGTTTTTATTGTTGTATTCTCGTTTTTCTGGTCTCATTTGATAGAATGGAAGATTTGTTACAGAAACAGATATGAATTTGATTGGTTTCATGACTAAAAGTACCTTGAAATTGAGCTCAAAGTAGCAGAACTGTTCGATTCTTTGGCTATGTTCAAGAGTAAACAAATGACATCACTGTCCAATACCTGTCTGACTGGCCACTCCAAATTCCAATACACAGTCATGAATGGGTTGACATTATTTGTACAATTATTACAATAATGCAGTAGTCTGCATAACAGTAAATCTTCTATTTTTTGTGTGAATAAAAATTCCAAATGGTAAGAATACGTACGTACTAATTAATACTAATACTGTAATACGTAATAGTAATAATAATATGTAATTCGTATATAATAATAATAATATAATAATACGTATAATAATAATAGTATAATAATATGTAACACTATAATAATAATTATAATAATATAATATGTACGTACTACGTATAAGTTAGTTTGAAAAATATAAAGTAGTTAGACTGTTGGGTTTAGTCCTGACTCTTTCTCTTCTACTTCAGCTCTTCCTCTCACCGGCTATTCTTCTTCTGTCCCCACTTTCCCCTCGCCCCTAGTGGGTCCTTACCAGAGAGTCTGAACTAACTAACTTAGTTTGAAACCTACCTATTGGGGTTTACCCCACAAACGGTTGGGTTTAGTCCTGACTCTTTTTCTTCAACTGCAGCCCTTCCTCTCACCGGCTATTCTTCGTCTATCCCCACTTCCCCCTCGCCCCTAGTGGGTCCTTACCTGTGAGTCCTTGAACTGAACTTAGTTTGAGCATGCCACCACGAGATGGCAGTGCTTATCAAAACAAAGCTCGGCAGTCCACGTGTTGTCACGGACCTTACCTCATGGGTGAAGGAATTCTCGTATTTTCCTTACGTTTTGTGCAGTTATTTCACAAAATTTCTTGTTTCTAACCATGGGTCCTAAGAAAGCAAATCCACAGCAGAGTGCTGAGAAGAAAAAGAGGATGATTACCATGGATTTAAAGCAGGAAATCATTGATAAACATGGACAACACCCAGAGAAAGTTTCAAGTGGTCGTGCGTTGGAGCTATGTAATGATGCTTGTGTAAGTCATTTCCGAAACATTCTGAAAGGGAGGAAGAAACAAACCTCCTTGGACAGGTTTTTATTGAAATGCTCTGCAGATGAGTGTGACAAGTGTGGAGAAAAAGGGAAAAATCCGTGAATAGTGAAGTACAGTTGTCCCTCGGTTTTCGCCGAAAATTCGTTCCAGAATGCTGCTCAAGTGCCATTACCGAACGAATTTACTTCCTTAAGAAATAATGTCACGTAGGTTAGTCTATTTCAGACCCCCAAAAATACACTTGCAACAGCACTTACGAAAATACACTTACATAAATGTTTGAGTTTGGAGATGCACGAAAACCAAGGGACCACTGTATGTAACATTAAAATAAAAACTGTAGCAGTACAGATGTACTCATTTACCGACAACTCGGAGTTACGACGGGCTCCGACGAGTAAAAAAAAAAAAAAAATTGTATGCCGTATGAGAACTTGGGTCACGCTTCTCAATCTCCTTCTTACAGCCACTCAGTACACCAGCTTTAAAGTCTCCAAGACTACATATTTGTACAAATTTGAACTTGATTGTGTACCCCATAGTGCAATATAGAAGTGCAGCAGCACTTGTATAGGTTTCGTAGCTGACATTTAAAGCACTCCAGAATGATTGTTATTATTACAAGAAATGAATCTTTATCTTTATTAATTATTATTATTATTATTATTATTATTGTTATCACCATCAACATACCTTGTTCGCTGAGTTTAATAATTTCTTAATTAAGCTGCCACGAGAGAGACAGAATGTAAATACACAGACGAACACACCAGCTGATCCCTTTACTGTGAATTTCTTTTGTACTTCTATTTTTCCTCTTGTTGTTTTTCCTCTTTCAAGTGCTGCTGCACTTATAACTCTATCTTGTACTATGGGGTGCACAATGGACGTGCAGCAGCACTTGGAAGAGGAAAAACAAGAGGAAAATGGAAGAAGTACAAAAGAAGTACACAGTCAAGGGTTCAGCTGGTGTGTTCGTCTGTGTGTTGACATTTTTTGTCTCTCGTGGCAGCTTAAGAAATTATTATACTCAGTGAACAAGGTATGTCGATGGCGATAATAATAATAATAATAATAATAATGATAATAAAATATAATTAATAATCACTCTGGGGCGCTGTAAATGTCATACGTATTTCATATAGGTTTGGTAGCTGACATCTAAAGCACTCCAGAGCGATTGTTGTTATTATTATTATTACATTCTCTGTGTCTCTCATGCCAGCTTAATAAATGATTAAACTCAATGAACAAGGTATGTGGATGGTAATAATAATAATAATAATAATAATAATAATAATACGTAACTATAATAATAATAATATTAATCACTCTGGAGTGGTTTAAATGTCAGCTACCAAACCTATACAAAATACGTATGGCATACAGGCAGTGCGGCATCTCAGCGTCAAGTATCTCAGACTCCTTCCTACAGCCACACAGTACACTAGCTTTCACTCTCTCCAAGACTACATACAGTGGTACCTCGGTTAACGATATTTTTTCGTTCCTGAATGCTGTTCAAGTGCCATTACCAAACGAACTTATCCCCATAAGGAATAATGTAAAATAGACTAGTCCTTTTCCACCCCCAAAAATACGCTTACAAAAGCATTTAAAAAAATAAACTTACATAAAAGGGCGAGTTTGGGGATCATCGTTAACAGAGGTACCACTGTATTTGTACAAATTTGCACTTTATTGTGCATCCCATAGTACAAGATGTTGGCGAAAAGGAAGATCTTGACTTCACCTGAAGGAAGCGCTAAGAAACAAAGGAATGCTCTCGATCTTGAGGTGAAAATGAAGATTATAAAGATTTTGAAGATTTTTGTACAAATATGGAGACAAGTGAAAGCTAGTGTACTCAGAGACTGTAAGAAGGCTGTGTCATACATATTTTGTACAGGTTTGGTAGCTGACATTTAAACCACTCCAGAGCGATTATTATTATTATTATTGTTATGTACAGTGGACCCTTGGTTTTCGTTCACTTCCAAACTCGAACAATTATGTAAGTGTATTTTCGTAAGTGCTTTTGTAAGTGTATTTTAGGGGGTCTGAAATGACTAATCTAATTTACATTTGTCCTTATGGGAACAAATTCGTTCAGTAACAGCACTCAAACAGCATTCTGGAAAGAATTTTCAACGAAAACCGAGGGTCCACTGTATTATTATTATTATTACCATCCACATACATTGTTCACTGAGTTTAATCATTTATTAAGCTGGCATGAGAGACACAGAGAATGTACAGTGGACCCTCGGTTAGCGGCTGTAATCCATTCCAGGAGCTAGGCCTTTAACCGAAATGACCTTTAACCGAATTAATATTCCCCATAAGAATTAATGTAAATACAATTAATCCGTTCCAGACAAAAATATTCACACAAAAATAATTTTTTTAACAATTAAATCAGTATTACATACCTTTATTGAAGACTAATGCTTCTGGAAGATAGGGAGGAGGAAATAGGGAGGATGCCACACACATCAGTCCATTAACACCAAGGTTGCCACCCACATCAGTCCACTATCACCCAGGATGCCACCCACACCAGTCCACTAACACTCAGGATGCCACCTACACAAGTCCACTAACACCCACATGAGTCAACTGATACCCAAGATGCAACCCACACCAGTCCACTAAAACCCAGGATGCCACCCACACCAGTCTGAACTTGCAGCCTCACCATGCCTTACAACATTGTGTATGCCACTGTACTTCTTAAATCTCTTAAACCAGCCTTTGCTGGCCCTAAATTCACTACCAGCAGCACTTGTTCCAGGAGTTTTCTTCACAAGAACTTCATGCAAACGCCTTCCCTTCTCACAAATAACAGACTCCACTACACTGTCTCCCACTACAGTGGAAC
>WNWK01009501.1:0-32500 GCA_009830355.1 Cherax destructor
GTATAATACTTTTGTATTTATGGGACAAAAGTAGAATACAGTATTCTGTTGAATACATAGTTGGTTTCTTCAGTAGAGGAGAAATGTGTAGTATATGATGGTAAGGTATTTTACCTAGCTAACTAATTATAAAAGTTATAAGGAGTGGTGTAATGTTAATTTTTAAATTAAATGGAGAAATTCACTGCCTGGTGTGTGGGCTTGATGATGGATTTTTGTATTATTTTGATTTGTATGTATGTTTTGGCTACAAAACGTTTAACTTTTGCTGTTGGTTATTAGGTTCTTTTTCATGTGTACACATGGACTTTTTTATATATGCATGCATGAGTTTTACTGGACTGATTTTTGGTTGTCATGTTTTATTAAGGGTTACATGATTTTAGTGTGATCAGTAGCTCAAATTTTGAGGTTTTTTGTCTTTACAGATGAGAAAAATGTATGTAGGGGTATCGTTAGGATAAAATGGGGGATAGAAGGGGTCTTTTGTATGAGATTCTATGATCTCAAGAAAAGTTTTCAGTTTTCATTGGTAGATTTTACTAAATTATGTTTTTTTTTATTAGGGGAGTTGAGAGGTTGAGCTGGTTTTGTAATAAGTGTATATTATTAATGTGTCTGTATGTTCAGTTGGGGTTATGTGTGTGTATGGTATGCTCCATTTCTTTTTGTTTAATTATAGTAGATATGTTTCTGTGGAATAATGGAAGAGTCTGAGGACTTTTTTTTTTCAATTTGATTTGCCACTGTACAAGTTTTTGTAATTTTCATATAATAGCAATTCATTCATGTTAATGTATAAAGATAGTTCTTTTATTACAAGGAGACTATTTAAGTGGCCTTATGTGTTTGTATTATAACTTGTTTTGTTATTATAACTTGTTCTGTTTAATTTGTGTTTAGTCTTTAAGTTTTTTGGAAGCATATTGATATGTTTTCCTTTATTTATGTACATACTGTACCAGTTGATAGTCATTTACTGACAACTAAAATGTATTCCTGTTTTTCTAAATAAAAAAAAAATAAAAAAAAGTATTTATACACATTGATAGAAGCATGTACACTCAAATAAATATACCTTTCGGAGTATACATAATTTCTCTCATTAAACTTACACCAGTGAGAACAGTATCTCTTAAGTGGGAAAAAAAAACAGATTCTTCCTCGTTCGAAGGTCGGTGAATAATTCTCTGGTCGTATAAAAGACGTTCTCATTAAAACATCAATTGTCAGACTCCCTGACCAATCTTATAACTGAAGAAATATTGAGGAAAAAGGACACCTGAGTACTGTTCAGGACATTTAGTACCGGAAACGTTTTGCCGCGTGTCATGAAGTAACTCGCAGTGGAACGTTTCCTTCACTAAATGTCCTGAACTCTACGCAGGTGTTCTTTCCCACAGTTTTGTCGGTATCATCAAATCATTTGCAATTGTGGGAACATTGCAGGAACAGCCTGGCTCACACATTACTGTCTCTGTTAGGTAAATGGACACAAATGCAACTAAGGTGACATTTTACTCTAGCAACGTTTCACTCTCCAGGAGCTTTGTTAAGCCATTACGGCTTGACAAAGCTCCTGGAGAGCGAAACGTTGCCACAATAAAATGTCACATTAGTTGCATTTGTGTCCATTTACGTAACGTTTCTGTCTCTCCCGGGGCTACATGTAGGCAGGAGGAGATAACACAACTCCTGCTGTAGCTCTAAGTGTTGACGTTCTCGCAACACAACTCCTGCTGTAGCTCTAAGTGCTGACGTTCTCGCAACACAACTCCTGCTGTAGCTCTAAGTGTTGACGTTCTCGCACTGATGTTACTGAATGTAGGGGTGCGGAATGTGGTAGTGCTGAGTGTAGTAGTGGTGAGTGTGGTGGTGGTGCTGAGTATGGTGGTTCTGAGTATGGTGGTGCTGAGCGAAGTGGTGATGAGTGTAGTGGTGGAGAGTGTGGTGGTAACGAGCTTGGTGGTGGTGAGTAAGTTTCATTCAGTGCCTGGAGGTAATAATCCAGAAGGTTCATTCAGTGCCTGGAAGTAATAATCCAGAAGATTCATTCAGTGCCTGGAAGTAACAATCCAGAATGTTCATTCAGTGCCTGGAAGTAACAATCCAGAATGTTTATTCAGTGCCTGGAAGTAACAATCCAGAATGTTCATTCAGTGCCTGGAAGTAACAATCCAGAATGTTTATTCAATGCCTGGAAGTAACAATCCAGAAGGTTCATTCAGTGCCTGGAAGTAATAATCCAGAAGGTTCAGTCAGTACCTGGAAGTAACAATCCAGAAGGTTCATTCAGTGCCTGGAAGTAACAATCCAGAAGGTTCATTCAGTGCCTGGAAGTAACAATCCAGAATGTTCATTCAGTGCCTGGAAGTAACAATCCAGAATGTTTATTCAGTGCCTGGAAGTAACAATCCAGAAGGTTCATTCAGTGCCTGGAGGTAATAATCCAGAAGGTTCATTCAGTGCCTGGAAGTAATAATCCAGAAGATTCATTCAGTGTCTGGAAGTAACAATCCAGAAGGTTCATTCAGTGCCTGGAAGTAACAATAAAGAAGGTTCATTCAGTGCCTGGAAGTAACAATCCAGAATGTTCATTCAGTTCCTGGAAGTAACAATCCAGAAGGTTCATTCAGTGCTTGGAAGTAATAATCCAGAAGGTTCAGTCAGTGCCTGGAAGTAACAATCCAGAAGGTTCAGTCAGTGCCTGGAAGTAATAATCCAAAAGGTTCAATCAGTACCTGGAAGTAACAATCCAGAAGGTTCAGTCAGTACCCGGAAGTAACAATCCAGAAGGTTCATTCAGTGCCTTGAAGTAACAATCCAGAATGTTCATTCAGTGCCTGGAAGTAATAATCCAGAAGGTTCACTCAGTACCTGGGGAATGGGAGGTAATCAGGTTAGGAAGATAATTCTTATTCTTTGGTTCATAAACCCTTCACCTGCTGTGCCCCCCTACCTATTTGTATTCGGCAAAGGCACACTGAGGTAAGCAAGATGTTCACTGAGGAACACAAAGTTAAGGGAAGCTAGGGAAAGCTGTACTTGAGAGTGTTCAGAAGCTGGACACTTGCATTATCCATTGTTTAGTAATTACTGGTTATCTATGAGTCGATAATCAATGATTCCCACCACTTCTTACGTTAGCAGCTCATATGACATTCTTTGTTAGTACCTCGTTCAACATACTTTAGGCCAGCAGCTCATACAACATACTTCATGTGGGCAGCACATACGACATTCCTCATGTGAGCAACGCATACAACATATATCATGTGAGCAATGCATACATCATATTTGATGTAGTCAATTCATACAATATTCGTGTGAGTAACTCATGCAACACAATTCACCTGAGTTACTCATACAGCACAATTCATCTGATCAACTCATTCAGCACAATTCATGTGGGAAACTCATTAAACACATTTCATGTGATCAACTCACTCATACAACA
Organism: Cherax destructor; assembly: GCA_009830355.1. Taxonomy (NCBI): domain Eukaryota; kingdom Metazoa; phylum Arthropoda; class Malacostraca; order Decapoda; family Parastacidae; genus Cherax; species Cherax destructor. The sequence continues at coordinate 3,458 of WNWK01009501.1, forward strand.
ATTCATGTGAGGAACTCATACAAAATCGTACATGTGGATCAGTATCAGTAAGACATATGCAACAGAATCGAGACAGCAGGAGTCGTGGGGAGATAAACCTTGAATCGAGACAGCAGGAGTCGTGGCGAGGTAAACCTTGAATCGAGACAGCAGGAGTCGTGGCGAGGTAAACCTTGAATCGAGACAGCAGGAGTCGTGGCGAGGTAAACATTGAAGTTCTTGAGGTAGTCAGTCCCTACGCCTGTACAAGAGCTCAGCTCCATAGTCTGAACTTTACTCCAGGCTGAGGGACTGACCACCTCAAGAACGTCTAAGACTAGATCGATGAAAATTTAGATACATGTGCGACATCTGGGGATCTTTATTTGTAGACGTTTCGCCACTAAGTGGCTTTATCAGTACAATACAAAGAGATAATGTCTATGGACTGGTCACATCTTTACCTCACCATTACTCCTGTTGTCTCCATATTTTTTTTTCGCTTTACTCGACTGAAGAAGTCTACCGTGAAGGCGAACTGTTTCATAAGTAAAGATACCCAAGTGTTAAACATGTCTTAATCATCTGTTTTTCGGTATTGTATAACATTTTAATAAATATACTAAAGTTCATGTGAGTAACTCATTCAACATACAGTACCTCATGTGAGCACCTCATACAACATATTTCGTGTGAACAACTCATACAACATATGACCAGCTCATGGAGTACTCTTTCGCACATTATTTTATACATTTATCAAAACACATCTCTTTTAGTTTCTCTGCAAAAATGACACCAGTCATTACAGGAAGCTACTGCTGAATAATAACAAGTAATGGTGTGCAGTCTCTGCTGTCTGTGCAGCTGTAGTCTAAGCAACTGTAGTCTGTCCAGCTGTTGTCTTTTCAACTATAGTCTGTCCAACTGTAGTCTGTCCAACTGTAGTCAGTGAAACTGTAGTCTGAGAAACAGTAGTCAGTGCAACTGGAGTCAGTGTTAACGTAGTCTCTCTTAGTCTAGTCTCCCTTTAGTCTCTCTTACTCTAGTCTCTCTTGATCTAATCTCTCTTTCTTTAGTCTCTCTCACCCTAGTCTCTCTCACTCTATTCACTCTCACTCTAGTCTCTCTTACTCTAGTCTCTCCTACTTTAGTTTATCTTACTCCAGACTGTTATTGTGATCTGTGTTACTGTAGTCTTTGTTACTGTAGTCTTTGTTACTGTAGTCTTTGTTACTGTAGTCTTTGCTACTGTAGTCTTTGCTACTGTAGTCTTTGTTTCTGTAGTCTATGTTACTGTAGTCTGTGTTACTGTAATATGTGTTACTGTAGTCTGTGTAACTGTAGTCTACATAACTGTAGCCCATATAACCGTACTCTATAAAATTATACTCTATATAATTTTAGTCTATATAGTTGTGGCTCTTATAACTGTAGTCTATATAATTGTAGTCTATATAATCATAGTCCATATAACTGAAATATGTATAACTGTAGTCTTTATAAGCATAGTCCATATAACTACAGGCTATATAATTGTATCTATATAACCGTAGTCTATATAATTATAGTTTATATAACTGTAGTCTATATAACTGTGGTTTTTATAACCGTAGTCTATATAACTGTAGTCTATATAACAGTTGTTTTTATAACTGAATTTTATATAACTGTAATCTATATAACATTTTTTTTATAACTGAAGTTTATATAACTGTAATCTATATAACCATAGTCTGTATAACCGTAGTCTATATACCTGTAGTCTATATACCTGTAGTCTATTTAACTGTAGTCTACATGACTGTAGTCGATATAACTGTAATCTATATAACTGTAGTCTATATAACTGTAGGCTATATAATCGTAGTCTACATAACTGTTGCCTATATAACTGTAGTCTATATAATTGTAGTCTATATAACTGTAGTCTACATGACTGTAGTCTATATAACTGTAATCTATATAATTGTAGTTTCTATAACTGTAGTTTCTATAACTGTGGTCTGTTGATTTACTGCCTAAGTTATTGGAGATCTTATTATTGAAGTTTGTGTAGCTGAAGTTTGTACACCTAACTATAATCTATGTAATTGTAGCTGAAGTAACTGCAACATCTTTAACTGAATTCTATGCAATTGTCGCCAATGCAATATGTAGTCAGTATAACTATAATAAATAGTTTATACGTAAGTATAAATTAAATGGTATATACGTAAATAAAAAAATAAATGGTTTATACGTAAGTATACAGTCATATTTCTAAACACATAAAATAAACAACAACAAAATTCATATACTACTTGTAGGATGATCAAGCAGGATTGAATTCATGAGAACGATGAATGATGAACGATGAATGATGAACGATGAATGATGAACGATGAATGATGAACGATGAATGATGAACGATGAATGATGAACGATGATCGATGAAGTGATGAGCAAAATGTGTTGGTCGACACTTACCATCTTCCTTTCTCCTATTTACTCAAGTTCTTTTCTTTGAAGGCTGTTGTTCTCCCCTAGTCAAAAAACCTTCAATCTGAATTGGATGGATTCAAATGAACGCTTAATATATTTACACAATGCAACTAGTATTCTCTGGGTGAATATATCTATAAGCAAGTAGAGTCATCATTGTCTGACTTGAGCGTATAAGTTGTATAATGTACTAGATGCATTAAAGATTATTATTATTATTATTATTATTATAATTATTATTATTATTATTATTATTATTATTATTATTATTAAATTGTCTCTAAGAAATGCTCATGGTTATATGCTGAATATGATTAACAGTAATTCAGCTTTTACTCGTCATGACAATTATTTTAAAATACTATTTTAGTTATATAGATTTTGTTAATTAAAGTATACCCTTAGATCAAATTTTTATTCACTAACTTATGAAAACATGTGAGTGTGTGTGTATGTGTATGTGTATGTACTCACCTATTTGTGGTTGCAGGGTTCGAGTCATAGCTCCTGGCCCCGCCAGGAGCTATGAGCTTTATCATACCTCGTCTTAAAGCTATGTATAGTTCCTGCTTTCACTACATCACTTGCTAGACTATTCCACTTCCTGACTACTATATGGCTGAATAAATACTTCCTAACATCCCTTTGACTCATCTGAGTCTTCAACTTCCAATTGATCGGTTTTTTATTAGCAGTGCAACCCCTCCTCCCCCTCTGCTCCTTTTATCTTTCCTCAGGATCTGATATCCCAGTGGGAAGATTGCGTCTGTTATTGTCTCAGTGAGTTTCGTTTCTCTGACTACTATGATGTCTGGGGACTTCTCATTGATTCCTTCATGCCACTCCTCACATTTATTCGTTATTCCATCCGCGTTCATGTACTAAACCTTCAACATCTTTTCTAAAACTGTGGTCCTTGGAGAATATTGGGGTTGACGGAGGGGGAGCCCCGGCGAGGGCCTATGCGGGTTGTGGTGGGGGTGGGGTTTGTGATGAGGGGGGTGGGGACAGAGGGAACAGCGTGTGGGTTTTGGTTTGGAGTGTTCAGATGCATTGGGGTGGTTGTAGTTGGAGTCCTTCTGTGGGTGTTTCTCGCGGGTGTGTTTGCTCTTCCACCTGGATCTGGGTTCTTATGATCGTCTTCATCATTGCCTCTCGTTCCTCCTTTCGTCTTTGAACCTTCACTTTCAGTATCATACTTCCTTCTTGTGTTCTGTCTCGATCGAGGTACACTCTCCGGTACTCTGGTTTGTCTCTCAGTCGTGCATTCTCCTGCAGGATCCTGGTTCGAGCTAATTTTGCCTCGAAAATTACTTTGACAGGCCGATTTCTTCCACTTGTAAACCACCAAAATCTCCGAAAATTTATCACCAGGGTCATGCCGTCCTCACCTATTGCTTTCATGATACCTTCAATAGCTTTTATCTCCTCCTGTTTTCTTTCATCATACGTTTCCCCCTCGACTTCCTGGAGCTCAAAGACAAAAACTGACCTCTCCCTTTCGTCCTCCCACTGTGTCTCCCTTTGCATCCTCTGAGGTGTTTTAATTCCTTCCATTGAAGTGTTAATGCTTTCAATCCCTTCCCTTGCTGAAGCCCCTATGTTCAGTGGTCTATCTGACCTTCTCATCTGTTCCTGGCCACTGCAGTTTTCTGTTAGAGTGTGTGTATGTGTTTGTGTGTGTGTGTGTGTGTGTGTGTGTGTGTGTGTGTGAATGGGTATATGTGTGTGTACTCATCTAACTGTACACACCTAATTGTGGTTGCAGGGGTCGAGACTCAGCTCCTGGCTCCACCTCTTAACTGATCGCTACTGGGTCCCTCTCTCCCTGCTCCATGAGCTTTATCACACCTCGTCTTAAAGCTATGTATGGTTCCTGCCTCCACTACATCACTTGCTGGACTATTCCACTTCCTGACTACTATATGGCTCAAGAAATACTTCCTAACTTCTGAGTCTTCAACTTCCAATTGTGACCCCTTGTTTCTGTGTTCCCTCTCTGGAACAGCCTGTCTCTATCCTCCTTGTCGATTCCACACAGAATTTTGTATGTCGTTATCATGTCTCCCCTAACCCTCCTGTGTGTGTGTGCATGTGTGTGTGTGTATTGTGAGTGTGTGTTTTCGTGTGTGTGTGTGTGTACTCACCTACTTGTGGTAGCAGGGGTAGAGTCATAGCTCCTGGCCCCGCCTCTTCACTGGCCGCTACTGGGTCACTCTCCTTGCGCCATGAGCTTTGTCATACCTCCTCTTAAAGCTATGAATGGATACTGCCTCCACTACATCGCTTCCCAAACTATTCCACTTCCTGACCACTCTGTGACTGAAGAAATACTTCCTAACATCCCTGTGATTCATCTGAGTCTTCAACTTCCAACTGTGTTCCCTTGTTGCTGTGTCCCATCTTTGGAAAATTGTGTGTACTCACCTATTTGTGGTTGCAGGGTTCGATTCATAGCTCCTGGCCCCGCCTCTTCACTGATTGCTACCATTTCCTCTCTCTCCCTGCTCCATGAGCTTTATCAAACCTCGTCTTAAAACTCTGTAAGGTTCCTGCATCAACTACGTCATTTTCTAGGCTATTCCACTTCCTGACAACTCTATGACTAAATAAATACTTCCTAATATCCCTTTGACTCATAGGAGTCTTCAACTTCCAATTGTGACCCCTTGTCTCTGTCCACCTTATCTATTCTTCGCAATATTTTATATGTCGTTATCATTTCTTCCCTAACCCTCCTGTCCTGTGTGTGTGTATGTGTTAGTTACCATTTTGTCCTAGGCACATGTCGATTAGACACTAGGCCTGTTGTATGTGTGTGTGTGTGTGTGTAAGGAAATACTTCGAAATGTGTGTGTGTGTATGTGTGTGTGTGTGTGTGTACTCACCTAATTGTACTCACCTAATTGTGGTTGCAGGGGTCGAGACTCAGCTCCTGGCCCCGCCTCTTCACTGCTCGCTACTGGGTCCCCTCTCTCCCTGCTCCATGAGCTTTATCATACCTCGTCTTAAAGCTATGTGTGTGTGTGTGTGTGTGTGTGTGTGTGTAAATGGAAAGTGTTGGAGGAGAGCAGAGACTGATGACGTCCTCTTATTTGACACTTGTTAATGCTAGTTATATATTTCTGTGCGAGTTTCGTGTTAAAGAGAATAGGTTGGGGATTTACATGAATCTTTCTCGAAGTCATAGCTTTCTTCGACTAAAAATAAAAAATATCTTTGGCAGGGAGTATGAAGTTATCATTTCTGTCTGTAATGTGAATCATTCTGTTACTGATTGCACCATTTACTAATTATGATATACTTCAGTTTACACTTTATAGATTATTAATCTCTGATAGTGTAGATAAGTCTGAGTAGCCACTAACTTCCTGATATTATGTACAATAGTAATAATACTGACGCTTCTGTGTTCCATTCGGTATTCAGTCACAGTACCCGACTGCTTCCTGCATGGAATCGTCTCCAACTTATATTGTACATCAAATAATTAATCTAATGAACAACTTATAGCTAGTAATAACATGTGATATATTTATACAATATTCAAACATTGGGCTGAATATTTTTAAATATACTCTAAGACTCATGAAAAATTCATGGCACCCTTTCTATCTGCTCTGCGTCCCCAGCAGCGCACGAGCTGTTACTCAGTTGAGTATTTGACTCACAATGAAAGGTTTCTTGTTATATTTCCAGTCGGGGCCACCCATGCTCACCTATAAATAAATAGAAACCTGGATGTTAGTTAATCATTTCTCAGGGAAGGCGGGGATGGTCGGGGAAAGAAAGATGATGGAGAACTCGAGACTGTGCTGGGTGTTGAAAAGAGCTTGAGATAGCACCTCTGAGACTGAATTTTAACTGAGTAAGGGGATACAGAAAGCTCTGAAGCAGAGAGATATTTACGCAATCATGATTATAACAAGCTCTACATAAAGCAAAACAATGTTCCAATAAAAGATTGCTCAGCAAATTGCGTCTTGGTTTTCATATTGCTGATGTGAGTAAATGAGTTGTTTTGGGCTACAACATCAATAGTGGTTATTATTCTTTGTAAGGTTTTCTCTGGGTTTATTCTGATTCACTTACTTAACAAGAATAACATTGACAAATATACCAAGCCTGTATTCATTTTAACTACATTTCTTCTTGAATCAATCTGCGTTCACTGAAAATATTTCCTAAAATAATTACTATACATATTTTGTGAATGGCATTAGAAACATTCAGTATACTCTATGACAACATTACTGTTCTCAATAAACACATCATGTCTGAGCAAGATAATGATTATGTAAATAGTAAATATATGCAGAGTGCTTCGAAATATATATGTCGTGCCTAATAGGTAAAACTGGTCAATTAGCAAGAAATCATCTAAAATTAAGTTTTTTAAAATTTTCTCTTATACGTTTGAAGATATATTATTTGCATTGATGTTAATGCAAAAATTATAAATTTGCACCAAATGAATCTTAGAAAACTTACCTAACCTTATTATAACAAGCTCAATTTAATTTAGCCTAATCCAACTAAATATATTTTTGATACGTTTACAGTAATTAATAATAACAAACACAATGAAATATATTTTTCGTTAGTTCAGAATGATTTTACGAAATTATTGCATACACAAATTTTCACTTGTCTTATATGGCAAGATGAGCATTGCTATTTAAGCAAAATCGCAAGTTTTACCTAATCGGCACTTGATATATATATATATATATATATATATATATATATATGTCGTGCCGTTTAGGTAAAACTTGCGATTTTGGCTTAAATAGCAACGCTCACCTTGCCATATAAGACAAGTGAAAATTTGTGTATGCAATAATTTCGCCAAAATCATTCTGAACATAACGAAAAAATATATTTTCATTGTGTTTGTTTATTATTAAATTAATGTTAACGTATCTAAAATATATTTAGTTGGGTTAGGCTAAATTAAATTGCGCTTCTTGTAATAAGGTTAGGTAGGTTTTCTAAGTTTCTCTTGGTACAAAATTATAAATTCTTACATTAACATAAATGAAAAAATATATCTTTAAACGTATAAGAGAAAATTTTAGAAAGGACTTAATTTTAGATGAGTTCTGTTAATTGACCAGTTTTACTAATCGAGCATATATATATATATATATATATATATATATATATATATATATATATATATATATATATATATATATATATATATATATATATATATATATATATATATATATATATATATATATGTCGTGCCGATTAGGTAAAACTGGTCAATTAGCAAGAACTCAACTAAAATTAAGTATATATATATATACATGTATATATATATATACATCAACCACACATCATGGGGTTGTGGCAACGAGGCTTCGACTGCTGTTCACCAGTACTGTTCAGCCGGGTGGCCTATGTGGTGACATATTCTTGTAGTCTAACCCTGGGCTTCTCAAACTAGTAGAAGACCAGGCTATAACATGACTAAGCTAATACCTGGAACTACCACAACATGACCAGACAGTTTGATTATGGCTACATCCTAAAATTCCCAAACCTTGCAATAACTTTTGGGGAACACATTCACAGTCAACTATGGCTTCATCCATCATATGAACCCTCAATAACCCATGAATAACTTCAACTTTCACCCATCTATCACTTTTTACCTTAAATTTCTGTCACTCGTTCATCACTCCATCTCAACACTTCATCAGAAATATACACATAAAATTGGAACTATCTATATTAAGGACGGTATAAGCTTTTACATTAACTGTAATAAATAAGTGAAATATTACAATAAAATTTGTAAATCACTGGATCTAGTGGAAGTTAAAATAATTCTGATTTAAAAAGAAAAATATATAAAACATATATATATATATATATATATATATATATATATATATATATATATATATATATATATATATATATATATATATATATATATATATATATATATATATATAGATTTGAAGATACATTGTTATATATATATATATATATATATATATATATATATATATATATATATATATATATATATATATATATTAAATAGTTAAAAATATAAATAAATTGGTTACATTCAAGGTTAATTTCCTGCTGGACCTTCCCTGTTTGTCAAGTGACCACGAGTTGGGACACGGAAAATCTACACCCAGCTTCATGACCTCTACATAGGTCGCTAGCTCTTCAGATCAACAAAGGAAACACATACACAGAGATGTGTCTCATTGTGTATTTGCCGAGAGTTTACTTTTATTCATTTTTTATGGATTTAAGTATGTCATTAATGCTAACTAATTCTATATCGATTGAATAATGTACTTTTCAGAAATAACGATTTTTTTTTTTTAACACAGGCCGTCTCCCACCAAGGCAGGGTGGCCCGACAAAGAAAAACTTTCATCATCACTCACTCCATCAGTCATTACCGATTATATTATTATGTTATTATTATTGACTTGCAGTCTTAAATTGCCACTTGTAGTCAATATTTCTATATTATAATCACAAAAATTGAATAAGATACGTATAAACCATTTAATATTTTATAACTAAGTACACAGTTCTATGTCAAAAGAGAGGCATATATAGGCGTATCAAAAGAGGGGATGGACAGATAAGAAATCAATATTTTCAATTAAAGAGAGAAATAAAAAAAGGAATAAGAAAAGCAAAAAGGGATTATGAGGCTAAGGTCGCAAGGGATTCGAAGACTAACCCAAAAGGGTTCTTTCAGGTATACAGAAGTAAGATTAGGGACAAGATAGGCCCACTTAAGAGTAACTCAGGACAGATCACGGACAGTGATAAGGATATGTGTGAAATTTTCAGTACTTACTTCCTCTCAGTTTTTACTCAGGAAGATACTAGCGGAATTCCAGAAATAATAAATTATGTTGAACAGGAAGATAATAGACTATGGGGTAACTAGTGACATGGTCCTCAGACAAATAGAGAAATTAAAACCTAACAAATCCCCAGGCCCTGATGAACTGTTTGCAAGAGTTTTAAAGGAATGTAAAGGGGAACTTAGCAAACCTTTGGCAAATCTTTTCAATACATCACTACAAACTGGCATAGTGCCAGACAAGTGGAAAAGGGCAAATGTAATACCTATTTACAAGCCAGGTGACAGGTCCTTAGCTTCGAACTATAGACCAATAAGCCTTACCTCCATAGTTGGTAAATTTATGGAATCAATAATTGCCGAGGCAATTCTTGAAAGGCATAAATTGATTAATGAATCTCAACACGGTTTTACTAAGGGGCGTTCCTGTCTTACGAATTTACTAACTTTTTTCACTAGGTGTTTGAGGAGGTAGATCATGGTAATGAATATGATATTGTATATATGGACTTCAGTAAGGCTTTCGATAGAGTTCCACATCAGAGGCTATTGAGGAAACGTAAGGCACACGGAATAGGAGGAGGAATTTTTTCCTAGGTAGAGGCATGGTTGACAAATAGGCGGCAGAAAGTTTGCATAAATGGGGAGAAATCAGAATGGGGGCACGTCTCAAGCGGTGTCCCACAGGGGTCAGTTTTGGGCCCCCTGTTGTTTACAATTTACATAAACGACATAGATGAGGGAATAAATAGCAACATAAGCAAATTTGCTGATGACACCAAAATAGGCAGTCCAGTGCATTCTAATGAGGACATTAGAGCACTCCAGAATGATTTGAATAGACTGATGCAGTGGTCGGAGAAGTGGCAGATGCAGTTTAATGTAGACAAATGTAAAGTTCTAAATGTTGGGCAGGACAATAACCATGCCACATATAAACTGAATAATGTAGATCTTAATACTTGTGATTGCGAGAAGGATTTAGGAGTTCTGGTTAGCAGTAATCTGAAACCAAGACAACAGAGCATAAGTGTTCGCAATAAAGCTAACAGAATCCTTGGCTTCATATCAAGAAGTATAAATAATAGAAGTCCTCAGGTTGTTCTTCAACTCTATATATCTTTGGTTAGGCCTCATTTAAATTATGCTGCACAGTTCTGGTCACCGTATTACAGAATGGATATAAATGCACTGGAAAACGTACAGAGGAGGATGACAAAGTTGATCCCATGTATCAGAAATCTTCCCTATGAGGATAGACTGAGGGCCTTTTAATCTGCACTCTCTAGAAAGGCGTAGAATTTGGGGGGATATGATTGAGGTGTATAAATGGAAAACAGGAATAAATAAAGGGGATGTAAATAGCGTGCTGAAAATATCCAGCCAAGACAGGACTCGCAGCAATGGTTTCAAGTTGGAAAAGTTCAGATTCAGGAAGGATATAGGAAAGCACTGGTTTGGTAATAGAGTTGTGGATGAGTGGAACAAACTCCCGAGTACCGTCATAGATGCTAAGACGTTGTGTAGTTTTAAAAATAGGTTAGATAAATACATGAGTGGGTGTGGGTGGGTGTGAGTTGAACCTGACTAGCTTGTGCTACTAGGTCAGATGCCGTACTAATTCCTTAAGTGCAAGTGACCTGACTACCTGGAGTTTACCTGGAAAGGGTTAACTCCAGGTGGTCAGGTCTAAGCAGGGAAGTGATGGACCTGCCTTGCATGGGTCAGTAGGCCTGCTGCAGTGTTCCTTTTTTTCTTATGTTCTTATGTCTAAACAAATGAAATAAAAAGAAAAAAAAATCAATAAATTGTAGAATTCTTCAGCAGGATTGATTTCATAAGAACGATTCGAAGGAAAATGTAGTGACGAGTAAAATGTGTTGGTCGACACTTACCATCTCCGTTTCTCAAGTAGTCAAAAATGATTCAGTCTGTATTTTAAGAATTAAAGCATCGCTTAGTATATGTATACAAAGAAACTATTCTCTGAGTGAATATATCTCGTAAGTTGAGCGTCATCATTGTCTATGTTGAGTGTTGAGTGTATAAGTTCTATCATGTACTTGTTGAAATAAAGATTATTATTATTGGTATTTCTTTTATTGTTATTATTATTATTATTATTATAGTAGTAGTAGTAGTAGTAGTATTAAATTGTCTCTAAGAAATGTTGCTGGTTATAGGGTAAATATGTCTCAGTAATTCAGCTTTTATTCGTCATGACAATTATTTGAATGTATTTTACTTATAATTTAGGTTTATGTTAATTAAAGTATGTCATAAGCTCAAATTTTTATTTAGTAAATTTAGAAAAATATGTGAGTGAGTGTGTGTGTGTGTGTGTGTGTGTGTGTGTGTGTGTACTGACCTATTTGTGGTTGCAGGGGTCGATTTATAGCTCCTGGCCCCGCCTCTTCACTGATCGCTGCTAGGTCCTCTCTCTTCCTGCTTCATAAGGTTTATCAAACCTCGTCCTAAAACTATATATGGTTCCTGCCTCCACTACATCACTTGCCAGACTATTCCACTTCCTGACAACTCTATGACTAAAGAAATACTACCTATCATCCTTTTGACTCATCTGAGTCTTCAGCTGCCAATTGTGACCCCTTGTAGCTGTGTCCCATCTCTGGAACATCCTGTCTTTCTCCACCTTCTCAATTCCTAGCAGTATTTTGTATGGCGTTATCATGTCTCCCCTAACTCTCCTGTCCTCCAGTGTCGTCAGGCCGATTTCCCTTAACCTTTCTTCGTTGGGCATTCCCCTTAGCTCTGGAACTAGTCTTGCTGCAAATCTTAGCACTTTCTTTAATTTTTTGACGTGCATGACCATGTGTGGGTTCCAAATTGGTGCTGCATACTCCAGTATGGGCCTGACGTACATGGTGTACAGAGTCTTGAACGATTACTTACTGAGGTATCGGAACGCTTTTCTCAGGTTTGCCAGGCACCCACATGCTGCAGCAGTTTTCTGGTTGATTTGCGAGTCAGGAGATATGCTCGGTATTATACTCACCCAAAGAACCTTTCCCTTGAGTTAGGTTTGCAGTCTTTAGCCATCTAGCTTACACTCTGTCAGGGGTCTTCTTTGCCCTTCCCCGATCTTCATTACTTTGTATTTGGCGGGGTTAAATTCGAGGAGCCAGTTGCTGGACCAGTCTTCCAGCCTGTCCAATTCTTTTTGTAAGTTTGCCTGATCTTCATCAGATTTAATTATCCACATTAACTTCACATCATCTGCAAACAGGGACACTGCTGAGTCTATTCCTTCCGTCAAGTCATACATATATACCAAAAATAGCACTGGTCCAAGGACTGAGCCCTGTGGAACCCCGCTCGTCACAGGCGCCCAGTCTGATACCTCGTCATGTACCATGAATCGTTGTTGCCTACCTGTCAGGTATTCTGTGATCCATTGCAGTGCCCTTCCTTTTACGTGTACCTGATCCTCTAGCTATTAAACTAATCTCTCGTGAGGAACTGTGTCGAAGGCCTTCTTGCAGTCCAAAAAATGCAATCTACCCACCTCTCTCGCTTGTGTCTTACTTCCATTACCTTGTCCTAAAACTCCAGTAGGTTTGTGATACAGGATTTTCCATCCCTGAATCTGTGCTGGTTGTCGTTGATGAGCTTGTTCCGTTCTAGGTGCTCCACCACTCTCCTCTTGATGACTTTGCATATTATACACATCAGTGACACTGGTCTGTAGTTTAGTGCCTCGTGTCTGTCTCCATTCTTAGAAATGGTGACTACATTTGCCATTTTCCAAAGCTCAGGTAGTTTCCCAGTTTCAAAGGTTGTGTTGAAAATTGTTGTTAATGGCACACACAGCCTCTCTGCTCCCTCTCTAAGGTCCCACTGCCTTTGAGTTATCAAGTTCACTTAGCAGCTTCACCTCCTCCTCGGTAGTGTATATTTCATCCAGCACTTGTTGGCATATACCTTGTTGGTGTACATCTCTATTCTGACTTCCCAGACTCCTTTCTGTCTCTACTGTAAATACTTCCTTAAATCTCATGTTGAGCTCCTTACATACTTCTTGGTCGTTTTTTGTGAGCTCCCCTCCTTCTTTCCTCAGCCTGATTACCTGGTCCTTGACTGTTATCTCCCCTGATGTGGCCATAAAACAGCTTCGGAATAGAAAAATAAACAATTAAGCAGTATAATGAGATCCTTTATTGACAACGTTTCGCCCACTCAGTAGGCTGTCAGACTTGACTTTCGATGCTATGTCGTTTTCGTACTGTCACTGGGTCTCTCTCCTTATGTGTGCATACTCATTTATGGCTCTCTGACTAATCTCTTTATTTTTCTGGGTCCTTTGTCTTCTGTACTTTTTCCATTCTCTAGCACACTTAGTTTTTCCACCCTACACCTTTGGGTAAACCAAGGGCTCGTTCTGGTCTTCCCATTATTTCTGTTGCCCTTAGCAACAAACCTTTCCTCTGCCTCCTTGCATTTTGTTGTCATGTAGTCCATCATTTCGTTTACTGATTTTCCTACCAATTCTCTTTCCCACTGAACCTCCTGCAGGACGTTCCTCATGCCTGTTTAGTCCCCCCTTTTGTAGTTTGGTTTTTCACATCCTACTCCTCTTAACCTCTCCACTTGTAACTCTACTATGTATTCAAGGCTCATAACCACGTGATCACTAGCTCCGAGGGGTATTTCATCCTCGATGTCTGTTCAGGGTGAATACGAGGTCCAGTTTTGCTGGGTCATCCTCACCTCTCTCTCTGGTAGTGTCCCTAAAATGTTGATGCATGAGGTTTTCCAGTACCACATCCATCATCTTGGCTCTACATGTTTCGGGATCTCCATTGGTCCAGGTTTTCCCAATCAATCTCCTTGTGTAAGTTTGCTCTACCTATGTGAGCTCTTCTGTCCACCTCAGCTAGTGTATCCACCATTACTCTGTTGCTCTCTTCATTTTCTCCTCTTGGCCTCCTACAGTTCTGTGGCAGGTTGTACATCACTCAATGACTACCTTATGTCCCCCAGACTGAATTATACCTAATATGTAGTCCCTTTCACTAATCTCGCCAATGTCTTCCATTCCCTCAAATATCCATCGGTTTTCAATGAGCAGTGACGTTTGTGATGAGGGTGGGTACAGTGGATATGGTGTGTGGGGTTTTGGGTTAGATTCTTAGGTTGCATTTGGGTTGTCGTGATTGAGGTCCTTCAGTAGGTGGTTCTGAGTGAGGTTGTATTTGCTCTTCCTCCTGAGTCTGGGTTCTCCTGCTCATCTTTGTCTTTGCCTCTCTTTCCTCCTTCCATCTTTGTACCCTCTCTTTCAGTTTCTGCCTTTCGTCTTGTGTCCCGTAGTGGTCGATGTACACCCTCCGGTATGTCCCTTAGTCGTGCTTTCTCCTGCAGGATCCTTTTTCGAGGCGATTCTGTCTTGAATATCATTTTGACTGGCCAGTTTTTTTCTCTTCCAAACCTCCCTATTTTCAGAAAAAAAAAAAATCATCTGGGTCATGTCGTCCTTTCCTATTGCTTTCATTATATTTTAAATATATTTTTCTTCTCCTGTCTTCTTGCTTCATATGTTTCCCCTTCAACTTCCTGGAGCCCATAAATAAAAAAACTGACCTCTCCATTTCGTCCTCCCACTGTATTTCTCTTTGCATCCCCTGAGTCGATTTAGTCGCCTACAATCGCCTTCAATCTCTTATCTGTCTGATGTCCCTGTGCTCAGTGGTGTGTCATTTTCCCTTCTCATTTTTTCCTGGGCACCGTGTGTGTCTGTGTGTGTGTGTACTCACATAATTGTGGTTTCAGAGGTCATTTCATAGCTCTCGGCCTCGTCTCTTCACTGGTCACTACTAGGTCCACTCTCTTCCTGCTCTACGAGCCTTATCATACCTCTTCTTAAAGCTATGTATGGATCTTGTCTCCACTATATCAATTTCCAGACTATTCCACTTCCTGACAACTCTGTGAATAAAGAAATACCTCCTACATCTCTGTGGCTCATTTGAGTCTTTAACTTCCAATTTTGACTCCTTGTTGCTGTGTCCCATCTCCGGAACATCCTGTCTCTGTCCACCTTGTCAATTCCTCGCAGTATTTTATGTCGTTATCATGTCCTCCAAATCCCTTCTGTTCTCCAGTGTCGTCAGGTCGATTTCCCTTAACCTCTCATCGAAGGACATGCCCCTTAGCTCATGAACTAGTCTCGTTGCAAACCTTTGCACTTTCCCTAATTTTTTGACTTGCTGACCTGGAGTGGGTTCCAAACTGGTGGTGCATACTCCGATATAGTTCTGACGTACACGGTATATAGAGTCCTGATCGATTCCTTACCGAGGTGTCGGAATGCTGTTCTTAGGTTTGCCAGTAGTCCATAAGCTGCAGCAGTTATTTGGTTGATGTGCGTCTCAGGAGTTGTGTTCGGTGAGGTTTGCGGTCTTTGGCCCCCTAGACAGTACTCTGTCTGCGGTCTTTGCTCTTCTCAGATCTTCATGACTTTGCACTTGGTGAAGTTAAACTACAGGAGCCAGTTTCTGGACCAGTTTTGCAGCTTGTTTAGATCCCTTTGTAATTCTCCCTGATCCTCATCCGATTGAATTATCCTCATTAGCTTCACATCATCTGCAAACAGAGACACCTCTGAGTCTGTCCATTCCGTCATGTCATTCACATATACCAGAAACAGCATCGGTTCTAGGACTGACCAACATGGAACTCCACTCGTCACAAGCGCCCACTCTGACACCACATCACGTACCATGACTCGTTGTTTTATTCTTTGATATATTGCAGTGCCTTGTCTGTTATACCTGCCTGATTGTTCAGCTTTTGCGCTAATCTCTTGTGTGGAACTGTGTCAAAAACTTTGTTGCAGCTCAAGAAATGCAGTTTACCCACCTCTCTCTCTCTCTTGTCTTATTGCCGTCAGCTTGTCGTAAAACATCAGTAGGTTTGTGACACAGGATATCCCTTCCCAGAAACCATGCCGGTTGTCTTAAGTAAGCTCATTCCTTTCTAGGTGCTCCACCACTCTTCTGACAATTTTCTCCATGACTTTGCATACTATACAAGTCAGTGACTCTAGTATGTAGTTTAATGTTGCGTGTCTGTCTCCTTTCTTAAAATCTGAGACTACATTTGCTGTCTTCTACATTTCATGTAGTCGCCCTGTTTTGATCGATGTGTTGAAGATTGTTGATAGTAGCACACACAGAACCTCTGCTCCCTCCCTCAGGACCCACAGAGAGATGTTGTCCGGTCCCATCACCCTTGAGGTAGCTAGTTCGCTTAGCAGCCTCTTCACCTCTTCCTCGGCTGTATGTATTGTGTCCAGCACTTGATGGTGTACCCGACCACTCCGGCTTTCTGGAGACTTTCTGTCTCTACTGTAAATGTATCTATAAATATCATGTTGAGCTCTTCACATACTTCTCGGTCGTTTCTTGTGATCTCCTCTTCTACCTCCTTCAGCCTGATTACATGGCCCTTCACTGTTTTTTCCTCTTGATGTGGCTGTTGTACACTTTGGGGTCAGACTTGGCTTTCGCTGCTATGTCCTTTTCGTTTTGCTGCTGGACTTCCCTCCATATCTGTACATATTCATTTCTGGCTCTTCTACTAATCTTCCTATTTTCTAGGGTCCTTTGCCTTCTATACTTCTTCCATTCTCTTGTGCAGTTATGTTTGTGTGTGGGTGTGTGTGTGCTCACCTAGCTCACCTAGTTGTGGTTGCAGAGGTCGAGTCATAGCTCCTGGCCCCGCCTCTTCACTAGCCTCTACTGGGTCACTTTCCCTGCGCCATGAGCTTTATCATACCTCTTCTTAAAGCTATGAATGGATCCTGCCTCCACTACATCGCTTCCCAAACTATTCACTTCCTGACCACTCTGTGACTGAAGAAATACTTCCTAACATCCCTGTGATTCATCTGAGTCTTCAACTTCCATCTGTGTCCCCTTGTTGCTGTGTCCCATCCCTGGAACATTCTGTCTCTATCCACCTTGTCAATTCCTCTCAGTATTTTATATGTCGTTATCATGTCCCCCCTATCTCTCCTGTCCTCCAGTGTCGTCAGGTCGATTTCCCTTAACCTCTCCTCGTAGGCCTTACCCCTTAGCTCCGGGACTAGTCTTGTTGCAAACCTTTGCACTTTCTCTAGTTTCTTTACGTGCTTGGCTAGGTGTGGGTTCCAAACTGGTGCTGCATACTCCAATATGGGCCTAACATACACAGTGTACAGGGTCCTGAACGATTCCTTATTAATATGTCGGAATGCTGTTCTTAGGTTTGCTAGGCGCCAGTATGCTGCAGCAGTTATTTGGTTGATGTGCGCCTCAGGAGATGTGCCTGGTGTTATACTCACCCCAAGATCTTTTTCCTTGATTGAGGTTTGGAGTCTCTGGCCCCTTAGACTGCATTTCATCTGCGGTCTTCTTTGCCCTTCCCAAATCTTCATGACTTTGCACTTGGTGGGGTTGAACTCCAGGAGCCAATTTCTGGACCAGGCTTACAGCCTGTCCAGATCCCTTTGTAGTTCTGCCTGGTCCTCGTCCGATTGAATTCTTCTCATCAACTTCACATCATCTGCGAACAGGGACACTTCGTAGTCTATTCCTTCCGTCATGTCGTTCACAAATACCAGAAACAGCACCGGTCCTAGGACTGACCCTTGTGGAACCCCACTCGTCACCGGCGCCCACTCTGACACTTCGCCACGTACCATGACTCGCTGCTGTCTTCCTGACCGGTATTCCCTGATTCGTAGTAGTGCCTTCCCTGTTATCCCTGCCTGGTCCTCCAGCTTTTGCACTAATTTCTTGTGTGGAACTTTGTCAAACGCCTTCTTACAGTCCAAGAAAATGCAATCTACCCACCTCTCTCTCTCTGGTCTTACTGCTGTAGGTTTGTGACACAGGATTTCCCGTCCCTGAAACCGTCTTGGCCGTCGTTGATAAGCTCATTCCTTTCCAGGTGTTCCACCACTCTTCTCCTGATAATCTTCTCCATGACTTTGCATATTATACCTGTCAGTGACACTGGTCTGTAGTTTAGTGCTTCATGTTTGTCTCCTTTTTTTAAAATCTGGACTACATTTGCTGTCTTCCATACCTCAGGTAATCTCCCTGTTTCGATAGATGTGTTGAATATTGTTGTAGGGGTACACATAGCGCCTCTGCTCCTCTATCAGGACCCATGGACAGATGTTGTCCGGCCCCATCGCCTTTGAGGTATCTAGCTCCCTTAGCAGCTTCTTCCCTTCTTTCTCGGTTGCATGTATTGTGTCCAACACTTGGTGGTGTACCCCACTTCTCTGTCTTACTTACTTACTTCGCGGTCGTTTCTTGTGATCTCTCCTCCTTCCTTCCTTATCCTGATCACCTGGTCCTTGACTGTTGTTTTCCTCCTGATGTGGCTGTACAACAGCTTTGGGTCAGATTTGGCTTTCGCTGCTATGTCCTTTTCATACTGTCGTTGGGCCTCCCTTCTTACCTGTGCATATTCATTTCTGGCTCTACGACTGCTCTCCTTGTTCTCCTGGGTTCTTTGCCTTCTATACTTCTTCCATTCCCTAGCACACTTGGTTTTGGCCTCCCTGCATCTTTGGGTGAACCACGGGCTCATCCTGGCTTTTCATTATTCCTGTTACCCTTGGGTACAAACCTGTCCTCAGCTTCCTTGCATATTGTTGTCACACATTCCACCATCTCGTTTACTGTGTGTGTGTGTGTGTGTGTGTGTGTGTGTGTGTGTGTGTGTGTGTGGGTAAATAATTGTAATGAATCTAATATTTAAATTCTAAACAGTGAAATAAATCCAGTCATGCAGTATGCAAAATAGGTAAAAATTAATTGGCAAGCTGGTGAGCTATGTCTTGCAATTAATTCCTTCACAGAGTATCAAGCAGAGTAAATTACCACTACGTGTTAATAATTATTTTTTGTTACCTTTCGTATTAAGTTCGTGTAATGTGTGGACTTTCAGTTGCAACTGAGTATTAATCACACCAAATGAAGCAAGCAGTTTTTTCTGAACGTTGAGCCACTAACTTTACTTATCAGCACACCTAACATCATATTCATGGAGTTATCTCTTCTATTTATTCATTTATAAAATATAAACAGTTTCAAACTTACTTCTTGTGGGTCTCCGATAGTCACTTCAACATCATTTTTCCGTCATTTTATTTTTCACTTTTTTTTTTTTTTTGCAAAACACTTACTATACATGATATGAGTTTAGCTTATATTAGTCTTATGTATTGTTTTAGGCTTAAAAAAAATTTTCTCGGGAAACTTTATCGAATCTTTTTTTGTAAACCGTGTACAAATCACTTGCTCATTTGTATTTCCTGCATATCTGATGCGACTCTGATAGTTCCTTAAAAATTATTCTATAAATAAATTTCTCCGTTTAAATCCGAATTGGATTACAGGGATTGTGCAAGACATCGGCGCAGCGAGAGGACGTCGGTGTTTTCACTCTGATCAATAAGACCCAAAGTTACATTTTTTGGGTTATCCTGAGTGATAGTTTAATAAGAGCTGAGAGGAAAACTTGCTTGCTGTCACTTCGAGCCCCATCCCATCAAGAGGGTAAGGAGGTGACTAGCTTGCTAGTTCCCCCCCCTCTCCACCCCACCACCTCATCTTACCCCATCCTAACCCCACAGTTTACGAACAATAACACTGGCCTTACCACGCACACACTACTTACACTGCTGTCCTTCCACCTTTCCTGTCTTCTTCTTTTTCGGCAACTTCGCCTCTGGCGATTTAAAATAACTGGAACAAATACAATCCAGTATCCCGTGCGGTATTTTAAACTGTGGCCGATCATTGCATTTGGCCTGTCCCCCTCACTCCTCGAGGGTAGGTTATCTTAGGGGCTGACCTTCATAAGTCAGCTGAAGTTGGAATGAATATGAATGACACATAAGAAAGTTTTTCTTTCTTATGTGTCAGCTGTACCTTACTGGGCATCATGCCGAAAATAAGAGTAAGAATTCGTGTCACTGACAATCAGAAGTCCAAGATTGTATTTGTTCCAGTTCCATTGTTGCACCAGTGGATATATTCCAGACTCACTCTGGTGCAGTACTTCTACTATCCTCTGAAGAGAAGCTGCTCCAATTGCTCAAGAATGATGTTCTTGAAAAATTAAATAATCTGGGTATCATTCCCATTCCACCTGACAGCTACCAGGCACAACGTACTGTATTTGTGGCAAGAATCAACAGTTTCATGCGAGACTGCACTGCTGAATAACTATTTGAAAAAAAATAATCAAGAAAACTCAGAGTTCAAGGAATATATGTTTGCCAAAAGTTTAAGCATCCAGCAAACATTAAAATTAATCCTAGAGACACTGGAAGGAGCCAAAATCCTATGTCAAAATGGTATGAAATGTTTTGGAACCAGGTGCACACCAGACCAAATCTCCATGAAAAGGTTTGTCAGTGTCACTCAATGTTTTAAGTGTTATGAGTTTGGTCATAACACAAATAAATGTAGCAGCCAAAAAACGATTTGCAGTATCTGCTCTGGTGAGCATGTTTTTAGGGACTGCCCTAACAGAAACAACCCCAAGTGTGCCCTTTGCAAAGGAAAACATCATGCTGTCTTCCCTAGCTGCCTTGTCAGAAAATCTACAATCCAGCAAATTCTGGATGGTAAGAGACAGGCAAACTCCAAGAAAGCCACTCCCAAAGCACCTCCAAAAATGTCCAGGACTCCTTCCCTAATCTACCTGGATCTGGTGGGACTCCTACTGCCACCTCTACCAAATGTAATGTTTGGAATTCTACCCCTCCTGCTGAGCCCCACCCTGACTCTTACCCCAACATGCACCAAGCTCAAGGACCATCATCAAACCCCATGTCCCCCTGGTCCTCAGCTGTAGATGTTATGAGAGATACACTGAGTTCATGTTGACCAAGGAGATAGCAGGTAGCAATGTTAAGCTCTGCTCCTCTATTTTAATTTACTTGTTAGTAGCTAATGGAGCCAGGTCCTTAATCATCACAAATAATGTGAACTCAATAATCAACCAGCCTCCTCAAGACAGGAAGTATGTGCCCTGCTCAGCAACCACGCATAATCAAACGTCATCACACAACCAAGGCCCACCCATAATGGAAGACCAAGTTGAAGCAACAATTCAGACCAGTGAGTTAATAACTGCCATTGAAGCTGCAACAGACACTGATACAAAGTCTGCCACTGTAGAAGCTGACCCAAAAGTACAGTTACTTTCCAATGATACTCCAAGTGGATTAATACATTTCCACATGGAGCCCCCACTGTCTCCTATAGTAAGTAGTGTGAACATACCGACTGAGGCTGTGAATGACATGTCACAGTTGTCAGCTGATGAGTCTGACGCATCAGTTAATATCACCAGCAACAGTGAGGAAGATCAAATATCCGGTACACAGAAAACCATTCAGAACTACAATCCTTCCCTTGACGAGTCAAGTAGAGAGAGTTTGCACACACCTTGCAGCTAGAATCTCAGACACCAACTCTGTTTTCAGCAAAAACGCAAACTACTTGAAATAATGGGGATTTCAATTTTACAAATTAACATTCAACATTTCTTTAATAACTGCTATCTCCTTGAAGTTGAGCTACACAATCACAATCCTGACATCATCCTTCTGAATGAGACAGATGCCAGAGCAGACCAACATATAGAGATACGTGGTTACTCTACTGTCGAGAAATCGAGAGGGCCCTTTAGTGGGGTGGCCGTCCTAGTGAAACTAGGATATGCATTTCTTAACATCCACATTGACGAAGACAGCATTATAGCAATAGAACTGACGACCTCATATGGTCAGTTAATAATTTGAACTGGATATTTTCTTCTAAGACACCTACATTTCCCTACACCAGATACTGAGAAGAAATATTCCAACAATCCTGGCAGGAGATTTTAATGCCCATCACCCCGCACTCTTCACTCTTCAACAGCAAGAAATCTATCATTCCAAGGCCCATTATTTAAGTCATATGTAGGCCCTCACCCGGGGACACCTGTGTGAGGGAAAAGCCCTTGAAAGGGAGGGTTATGATTGTTCAGATACCCAGAAACCATTTGCACGTTACCGCCCGCACTACCATCTAGCGGGCTGAGGCTAAACTTCAGCTCCTAGGGTCTGATTTGCTTTAATTTTTACTCCTGGTAGTATTAACTTTACATGGTGTGGGTTGAAGTTTGGAGAATCACTTCACCTCCACTCTTCTCCTGATCAGGTAAGGTGATCTACCAGGAGTATATCTGTTCTTTGTTACTGATTTACCAGGTTACCAGTAATGACATTGAAGTAGAATTCCACCCTTTGTCTTTCTTCAATGTTATACTTATTTAACCCTTATGTAACCAGTGTTGTTTTCTGTATTATCAGCTCTGCTGCTGGTCTGCTCAACCAGGGTAGACGCTAGTTAATTGGAGCAAGAGCCCTGTCTAGAGGACGTAGTGGGACATTACGACTCCTCACCTCTGAAATCTGAATTGTGGTAGTACGACCAAGTAGCGACAGGAATTCCTGAACATCGGACGAACACCGAAACCCAGGATAACCAACACCATCAGAAGACCATCCTGGGCATAAGATACTCCTGTCTCAACATCATACTGGAATCACAGCGGCCAATTTTTATTTTATTTTTAATTAAAATCCTTAGAAAAATAATATCATAATTATTATCCATCAAGTTATTCATTATTTATTTTTCAAATCGTGTGTTCAGGAGGTAGGCGTTCCCTTGACACCTATTATAGTCTTAACCAACAGAGATTGTGACCAATACCATTGCAGAGTCTACCCTGGTTATAATAACACTACAGACATCGCTATTCAGAATACCCACTCTTCCGAAACCCAGATTAAAAACTCTAGGATTTGACCCCTCCGAGACTACCTATGCAATGACCTTACTATTTCGCTTGAGAACCAGCCTTCAACTGCAATTCACGAAGCAATCAGCTCCTTCCACGATAGAATCATAGAGTCCACTCAAGCATGTTGTGAATTAAATACATCAAAGATCTATCAGCAAAATAAACCAATCAGGGGAATTATGGACTGCATGAAAAAATTATCAAGCAGAGTGTAGAAGGCACCATCAAATGAGACAGCTCACAAGGGGTATACTGCAGAGGTTGAGAAGGGAATTAAGTATCCTGATCACACAATACGAAAGTGAAAAATGGAAATATCTTGTTCTTCAAACTAATCAATACAAACGTCAACCTGAAAACTTTTGGAGCAAGATCCGCCAGCTTCTAGGAGCCAAGCACATGCTTACCCATTACCTAATATATTCCTTCACCAACGACGATGATGAGAGAGTGAATATCAAACTTGATAACCTATAACACCAAGCCAATCTGGTGGGTGATATATGGGAGAAAATTCTTTCAAACAATGATAGTTAAAGATTTAACAATAACCATTACCAGTGGGTCAACGAATGGAGAAACGACAACCGAGCTGACCTCCAGTCAATACCATTAATTAATACATCTACCCTTGAAGATGAACACCCCCTTACAAGACCAAACACAATCAAGTCATAGGCAGAATGAGTAATAAAGCCCCTGGCCTTCAGGTATAACAGTGAAACAATTAGGGTCTTATCCCGAAATAGCAAAATGTCTCTGGCAAATATCTTTAATGCCATCTTGACTTCGGGACACTTTCCAGTGACTCTTAAGACAGCAAGGATGATATTCATTGTATAACCCAACGAAGACAAACATAAACCGGAGAACTATAGACCTATTTCCTTAGTTGAAGTCACTGGTAAAGTCCTTTAGAAATTAATTTCCAATAGACTAAACTACTACATGGAATACAATCAACTCTTCACTGAAAAACAGTTTGGATTCAGATCCCACAGAGGAGATAGATGCTATCAATACCATATTCGATGCTGTGGACAGCCTGTGGAAACAGGGCAACCAGGGATGTACACAAGCTTTTGACAGCCTCTGGCATGACGGACTCATATTTAAACTTGCTGACCTTCCGAACCACAACTGGACTTTTCTCAGATTCATATACAACTTCTTTTCAGAAAGAAGCATCATCCCTACTTTTAATGGCAAGTCGGCAGAGCCTCTCACACAGACAGCTGGAGTGCCACAAGGCTCGTGCCTTAGCCCGATACTCTTCAACATATATGTAAACGATCTCCCTCAACCCGAGTTCAACGATACTGTCATCACCCAATTTGCTGATGATGTTAAACATGTAGTGTAATTCACCCCCATAACGGAAAAACATAAACATGTGAGGGTAATAGTAAAAATGAATGCGGAACTAAGAAGAACACCAAACTGGGAGAAGAATTAGAGAATCACGACCAACCCAGACAAAGTGCGTATCAGTGTCATCGGATGTTTTGCAACAACTATAGAAGACAAGTGCTGGGGAGAGGGGGTATCTCCATCAGAGGTACACATATTGGCATCAGAAACCCGAACAAGATCCTGGGATATGAGATAGATTACTCCACTCCACATCTCACATCTCTAAAGAGGTGAACTTAGCCAAAGCTCGCCTCAGCAAACTATACAGGCTTACTTAAGCCCCTTCTCACATCACGAAACACCTCTACAAGATTAGACCAATGCTTGAATATCCTTGTGTACCCACGTCATTAACAACGAAATTCAACATGGTACAGCTACAAAGACTCCAGAATAGAGCACTCCGCTTTATCACAGACACCAGGAGGAGAGACAGAATAGGATGGAAGATCTACACATCCAACAGGAGATAGATGCAATAAATGTCAGGCTTGATAAACTAAAGACGAGACAACTATACGACATGGAAGAACTCCATATACCAAAGAAAACCCTCCCCAACCAACAATCACAACTGACTACATCATCAATACACCTCCCCACAGAACCCAAAGAATGACCCTCCAACAAAGAGTGCCACGCTTCATCCACAAGGATAATTTCCAAAGACCAATGATCCTCAGTGATCTCCCAGAAGATATAGATGAATGGGTACCACCAGAACCCTTATATGTCCAATAAGGATAAAACCACCTCAATTTATGGAAAATTCATTATTAACTAATTAACACTTACATCTAACCATGTAACATCTGCAATCCTAGTATGGCAGGACACCACCTCTGAAGCAGCTGAGCCAACCAATATCTCCAGGAAGCAATCGACGTACATCAAAAGCCTTGCTACCGTCATCCCCCCCTCCCCCAAAAAAAAAAGGTAATTGCAGAAAAGTATACCCCCTGCCAACTCAGCGTCATGCAGTTATACATCTGTTATAACTGTGTGAAACTGATGGGTAGAGCATTATACCCCAGTCAATGAGAGTGATTTCATGAACAACACTACACAAACACACACACGTATTAAAATGCACCAAAGTGGTTAGGCCACTTACCTTTATTACCCCACCTCCTCTCCCCCTCCACCATCCCTTTTCCCATATTTCCATTCTTAGTTATCCTTCTTCCTTCCCCCATCTTACCAAAGCTCTGGTCATAATTCGCAATCGCATCCAAATTGTTAGATATTTCGCATCTCTGGTGTTCTAACCATCTTTCTCTAATAGTTAATAATTGTTTGCAGTTGTGTTTACGTTCCCTACATCCTTCTCTAAAGCTTTCCTCTACATCTCTTCTATCATGCTACAATTCGTTATTTTACCTATGACTTCTATTGAGTTTTTCATTCCAATTTATATCGCTATTTTATTTATACATCTAAATAGTTTTTTAATTATATAAAAATCTTTGTCTCTCCGAGCTTCGTTTTTCCATAACTAACATTAAGGTTTTTCATTTCTGTCTCGTCGTTTTGCGTCTTCACTTGTTGAGCAGTCGCACTCTGGGTGCATTATTTTTTATTATCTTTATCATTTATATCCTTGTTTACAGATCATCATTTGTAGTGAGGGCCAATTCTCAGAGATTTTAATCTAGTCTTTTAATTATAAGTTACTGTATCAACTTTGACTTGTGGCCAGTGTATTTCCTTAAGTTCTTTGCGTATCATAGATTTATTTATTTCTTGAATTTGGAATAGAAGGGCAGGGAGGTGAGTGGGTGAATATGTGGGCGTGTTGTCGCCACCTTGTGCAAAAAAAAATTAAAAAATCTCAAAACAGAAAAGCCTCCTCCAACTAACGTAAGACTCTCCTCGCCTCTGACACCAAACTCCTGGAGAAGACTGGTAATTGTTTAAGTTTATAGTGGAGTCTCACGCAGACGACACTGAAGGCAAGACACACAACAGAGTGCTGTCGACGCCAACCGGTCAACAAGTGCACTGATACATTTATGTCAGAGACTTTGTGTTATCCATTAACATTTTGTCTTAACTTTACATCTATCTGAACCACTGAACTATGAACGATTGTTAACTCTTAACTATGAACATCTATTAAAACCCCTAAACTTTATGAACTTTTTGGATTATTGATTTTAACACACTTCAGCACAACAAGGTTGAGCTTAATAATAAATGAGTAAAAAATACTTTAAGGGAGTTTAGTAAATATTTATATTGAAACTGCTTTGTTACATATAACATTTTTTTAAGTTTTTAGTTAATCTTCTTTTGGGTATTTGACAACAGAATTACTGTTATTCACCTTAACAAATAATGTGAATATGAAAGTTTCAATATCTTAACTTCCAGTACGCTACACGGCATTAACTTTTTTATGAGTCTATCAGATACAATGTTCTTCTTGCATAGGAAAGACTTGACTCAATAAATTCAAAGAATTATTCTTTCCATCTCTGAAGGAACACTATTGGTTCCGCTTATTATATATTTTGCATGCTAAATCGGAGGAAGTGCTGAAACATTTAATCTATTGAGCAGATCAGAATCTCGGTATAATAATAATAATAATATAATAATAATATAATAATTTCTTTATTTACTACAAGTACATGTACAAGGTATACAGGTCTAGCTGACATCAATAACATACTACTATATAGAAAGTCCCTTGTTATGCAGAGCATTTCGGACAAATTAGGTCAGTTTTGTCCCAGGATGCGACCCACACCAGTCGACTAACAAACAGGTACCCATTATTACTGATGGGTGAACATGGACAACCGGTGAAAGGAAACACGTCCGATGTTTCCACCCCTTCGCCGGGAATCGAACCCGGCAGGGTAAGTACTCTAATCGAAAAGGCGTGCTAGTCGGAACTCTTTCCATAGTTTGGTGAAAGAGTTGCGCCCGCAAAACCAACAAAAGAGGTTGTCACCCTATCGGAGTCGCTGTATTCCATCCCTGTCCGCAATGTGTTCGCTGCTCTAAGCATCGACATGCTTGCCGACGGCGCAGAAAATGAGCACCTCTATGATTGTGCCAGGGCTTGTACTAAACCCTCCAAGAATTCGAGCCTTGTCACCAAGCATCGAGCCGCTCTCAGTTACGACTCCGAGGACGTGGATGGCCTGACGTCCCTCCATGTTCGGTATGACAACCCCAGTGGACTCCTAGTCGAGTCCACTGTACACGAGAAACCTGTTAAACTCTTCCTTGATACAGGTTCCGTGGTGAATATTGCTCGTTCCACTTTCTTCCGTGACATTGGTCTACATACAGCCATGTTGATGGAGCCGTCCACAATTCAAACCCTGAGTGGTGTCTCAGGTCGTTCCCTGATGGTACATGGAAGAACGACATTGGAGTTTGAGGTTCAGGGTCGGAAGTTGTCGGCAAAATTCCTAGTGGTCGATAACATTATTTTTCCTGGTGATTTGCTGGTTGGTCTCAAGACCATGGCAGACCTCAGAATTCGCTTAGACCCTGCTAAGTGGAAAGCGAATTTCGATGGAGTGGATGTGCCCTTCTGGGGCATGCGCATAAAATCCACCATGTGCTACTCAGTCTCTGAGTACGTCCAGTGTCTGGAAACCTTAGAAACAAAGGGTTTCCATAGCAGCCAGCTTTCCTAGAGGTTGGACTCTTGTCCTAACCAACCTCGCACGAGAGCCCGTGTCACTTCACCTCCTGACCGTCAGAGTATAGTTATGAGTGGAACCCAGTCTGGGGACGCTCGATCTAACCTCCACTCTAACTTCCGATCTGATGAAGAGGAAGGCAGTGGTCAAGCCGCAGTAGCCCTGACGGCAGGCGACTGTCTGACTCGTGTCATGGCTTCAGTGAGCAAAGTTACAGCCTGTACAAAGTATGACGTCACTTTGTCAGCTAGCTCGCTCACTCCAGTTACGATGTATGTGAACACAGCTTTCGAAGGGGACCACGTGCTAGTCAACAGTGATACGTGCAGAGTCGAGGGGCTCTCTTTTGAGCCATCCTTGTACCCCGTAGAACGTGCTAAGCTGCAAGTTCTTGTTGTTAACGTTCACAGTAGGAATTTCACACTGAGGAAGAACACCTGACTGGTCGAACTCATCAGATTCCCTCTCTCAGTGAGAATGGAGGTCGAAGTACCAGCAGACCAACTTGTAGGTGCAGTCCTCCCAGGCGAGTCTGCTACTGAATATTTCCTCACCCGGCCAGTGCTGGAGGATGACCTCGCAACGACAGACTACCCCGAAGAAGTTTCACAACTTTTACAGTTTCTAAATAGTGTCCGATCCGCGGTACCCCTATTTATGTCTTCAGTCTTCACTGAAGTGCTCATTACTAGGATGCTCCATGAATGCCCCGCTCATCCTTGTGCCCAAGAAAGATGGAACATGGCGACATGTCATTGATTACAGGAA
>WNWK01009501.1:37500-50000 GCA_009830355.1 Cherax destructor
TATATATATATATATATATATATATATATATATATATATATATATATATATATATATATATATATATATATATTTTGTTTTACATGATGATAGGATTGCTGGTGTCTTTTTTTCTGTCACACTACACATACATGTACACGTTTATGTATGCACACTCATCTGAGTTTTTTCTTTGATTTTATCTTAATAGTTCTTGTTCTTAATACTTGTCCTTTCATATCCATGGGGAAGTGGAATAAGAATCTTTCCTCCGTAAGCCATGCGTGTTGTAAAAGTCAACTAAAATGCCGAGAACAATGGGCTAGTAACCCCTTTTCCTGTATAGATTTACTAAAAAGAAAAAGAAGAAAACCGTCAAAGTGGGATGTTTGAATGTGCGTGGATGTTGTACGAATGATAAGAAAGAGATGATTGTGGATGTTATGAATGAGAAGAAGCTGGATGTCCTGGCCTTAAGTGAAACAAAGCTGAAGGGGGTAGGAGAGTTTCAGTGGGCAGAAATAAATGGGATTAGGTCAGGGGTTTCAAATAGAGTTAGAGCTAAAGAAGGAGTGACAATAATGTTGAATAATCAGTTATGGCAGGTAAAGAGGGAATATAAATGTATAAATTCAAGGATTATGTGGAGTAAAATAAAGGTTGGATGTGAAAAGTGGGTTATAGTAAGTGTTTTTGCACCTAGAGAAGAGAAAAGTGCAGAGGAGAGAGAAAGATTTTGGGAAATGTTAAGTGAGTGCGTGGGGAGTTTTGAACCAAGTGAGAGAGTACTTGTAGTTGGGGATCTTAATGCTAAAGTGGGTAAAAATGTTGTGGAGGGAGTAGTAGGTAAATTTGGGGTGTCAATGGTAAATGAAAATGGGGAGCCTTTAATTGAGCTATGTGTAGAAAGAGGTCTGGTAATAAGTAATACATATTTTATGAAAAAGAAGAAAAATAAGTATGCAAGGTATGATATAGCACGTAATGAAAGTAGTTTGTTAGATTATGTATTGGTGGATAAAAGGTTGATGGGTAGGCTTCAGGATGTACATGTTTATAGAGGGGCAACGGATATATCGGATCATTTAGTTGTAGCTACAGTTAGAGTAAGAGGTAGATGGGACATAAGGAAAATGGCAACAGCAAATAAGAGAGAGGTGAAAGTGTATAAACTAAGGGAGGAGAAAGTTAGGGTGAGATATAAGCAACTTTTGGCAGAAAGGTGGGTAAATGAAAGTATGAATAGTGGGGGGGAAGTTGAAGGGGGTTGGGATTGTTTTAAAAAGGCAGTGTTAGAATGTGGGGCAGAAGTTTGTGGGTATAGAAGGGTGGGTGCATTAGGAAAGAGGAGTGATTGGTGGGATGATGAAGTAAATGGTGTGATAAAAGAGAAAAAGGTAGCATATGAGAGGTTTTTACAAAACAGTAGTGTTGTAAGAAGAGCAGAGTATATGGAAAGTAAAAGAAAGGTGAAGAAAGTGGAGAGAGAGTGCAAAAAGAGAGCAGATGAAAGAGTGGGAGAGACACTGTCAAGAAATTTTGCGGAAAATAAGAAAAAGTTTTGGAGTGAGATAAACAAGTTAAGAAAGCCTAGGGAAAGAATATTGGCGGGAATATTTTGAGGAACTTTTAAATGTCAATGAAGAAAGGGAGGCGGTAATTTCATGCACTGCTCAGGGAGGTATAACATCTTTTAGGAGTGAGGAAGAGCAGGATGTGAGTGTGGGGGAGGTGCGTGAGGCATTACGTAGAATGAAAGGGGGTAAAACAGCAGGAACTGACAGGATCATGACAGAAATGTTAAAAGAAGTGGGAGATATTGTGTTGGAGTGGTTGGTATTTTAGTTTAATAAATGTATGAAAGAGAGGAAGGTACCTAAGGATTGGCAGAGAGCGTGTATAGTTCCTTTATATAAAGGTAAGGGTGACAAAAGAGACTAAAAATTATAGGGGAATAAGTTTACTGAATATACCAGGCCTGGTCACAGACCGGGCCACGGGGGCGTTGACCCCCAGAACTATCTCCAGGTAAACTCTCCAGGTAAAGTGTATGGTAGGGTTATTATTGAAAGAATTAGAGGAAAGACAGAGGGTAGGATCGCAGATGAGCAAGGAGGCTTTAGAGTGGGTAGGGGATGTGTAGATCAAGTGTTTACATTGAAGCATATATGTGAACAGTAATTAGATAAATGTAGGGAAGTTTTCATTGCATTTATGGATTTAGAAAAAAACATATGATAGAGTGGATAGGGGAGCAATGTGGCAGATGCTGCAAGTGTATGGAAAAGGTAGTAAGTTACTGAATGCTGTAAAGAGTTTTTATAATGATAGTGAGGCTCAGGTTAGGGTGTGTAGGAGAGAAGAGATTACTTCCCGGTAAAAGAAGGTATTAGACAGGGATGTGTGATGTCACCATGGTTGTTTAATATATATATAGATTGGGTTGTAAAAGAAGTAAATGCTAGGGTGTTGGGGAGAGGAGTGGGATTAAATTATGGGGAATCAAGTACAAAATGTGAGTTGACACAGTTACTTTTTGCTGATGATACTGTGCTTATAGGAGATTCTAAAGAAAAGTTGCAAAGGTTAGTGGACGAGTTTAGGAGGGTGTGTGAAGGTAGAAAGTTGAAAGTGAACAAAGATAAGAGTAAGGTGATGAGGGTATCAAACGATTTAGATAAAGAAATTGGATATCACATTGGAGAGAGGGAGTATGGAAGAAGTGAATAATTTTAGATATTTGGAAGTTGACTTGTCAGCAGATGGGTTTATGAAGGATGAGATTAACCATAGAATTGATGAAGGAAAAAAGGTGAGTGGTGCGTTGAGGTATCTGTGGAGACAAAAAACGTTATCTATGGAGGCAAAGAAGGGAATGTATGAAAGTATAATGGTACCAACACTCTTATATGGGTGTGAATCTTGGGTTGTAAATGCTGCAGCGAGGAGGAGGCTGGAGGCAGTGGAGATGTCCTGTCTAAGGGCAATGTGTTGTGTAAATATTATGCAGAGACTTCGGAGTGGAAATTTGGAGGAGGTGTGAAGTTACTAAAATATTAGTCAGAGGGCTGAAGAGGGGTTGTTGAGGTGGTTTGGCCATTTAGAGAGAATGGATCGAAGTAGAATGACGTGGAGAGCGTTTAAATCTGTAGTGGAAGGAAGGAGGGGTAGGGATCGTCCTCGAAAAGGTTGGAGGGAGGGGGTAAAGGAGGTTTTGTGGGTGAGGGGCTTGGACTTCTAACAAGCGTGTGTGAGCGTGTTAGGTAGGAGTAAATGGAGATAAATGGTTTTTGGGACCTGACGAGCTGTTGGAGTGTGAGCAGCGTAATATTTAGTGAAGGGATTCAGGGAAACCAGTTATTGATTTAGCCGGACTTGAGTCCTGGAAATGGGAAGTACAATGCCTGCACTTTAAAGGAGGGGTCTGGGATAGTGGCACTTTTGAGGGACTATTCTAAACTGTAGTATCTGAGCTCATCTGCAAGGACAGTGATTATGTATAAGTGAGGTGAAAGTGTTGAATGATGATGGGAGACGGCCAACTTGTTGAAAAAAAAAATATATATATATATATATGTCGTGCCGATTAGGTAAAACTTGCTATTTTGGCTTAAATAGCAACGCTCACCTTGCCATATAAGACAAGTGAAAATTTGTGTATGCAATAATTTCGCCAAAATCATTCTGAACATAACGAAAAAAATATATTTCATTGTGTTTGTTTATTATTAAATTAATGTTAACGTATCTAAAATATATTTAGTTGGGTTAGGCTAAATTAAATTGTGCTTGTTGTAATAAGGTTAGGTAGGCTTTCAAAGTTTCTCTTGGTACAAAATTATAAATTCTTACATTAACATAAATGAAAAAAATATATCTTTAAACGTATAAGATAAAATTTTAGAAAGGATTTAATTTTAGATGAGTTCTTGCTAATTGACCATATATATATATATATATATATATATAATATGTCGTGCCGATTAGGTAAAACTGGTCAATTAGCAAGAACTCATCTAAAATTAAGTCCTTTCTAAAATTTTCTCTTATACGTTTAAAGATATATTTTTTTTATTTATGTTAATGTAAGAATTTATAATTTTGTACCAAGAGAAACTTTGAAAACCTACCTAACCTTATTACAACAAGGGCAATTTAATTTAGCCTAACCCAACTAAATATATTTTAGATACGTTAACATTAATTTAATAATAAACAAACACAATGAAATATATTTTTTTCGTTATGTTCAGAATGATTTTGGCGAAATTATTGCATACACAAATTTTCACTTGTCTTATATGGCAAGGTGAGCGTTGCTATTTAAGCCAAAATCGCAAGTTTTACCTAATCGGCACGACATATATATATATATATAATATATATATATATATATATATATATATATATATATATATATATATATATATATATATATTATATATATATATTATATATATATATATATATATATATATATATATGTATGTATGTATTTGTATGCATGAATGTTTATATATATATGCATAGGTATGTGTATATTTACATATCTGTGAATGTACACTTTGTCAACTGTGTTTTACTTAATGTAGTTTGAGTAGTATGTACTGTATGTTGACTTAATTAGTTCCAGATGTTAGTACCTGGTTACGAAAGTTTATTGTTCAATCCATTCAAATTTCTGGAATAATGTAAATTACATTAATCCATTTCAGACCCCCAAAAATACACTTACAAAAGCACTTACAAAAATACACTTACATAATTGCTCGAGTTAGGAGCAGTTCGTATGCCGAGGTACTACTGTATTTATACATGGTTATATGTACGGATGCATACTTGCGCATGTGCATATGTACAGTATATGCATCTCTTGTGTCATATATAGATGAACGTTTAAAAACAATGAAAAAAATGTCACCCCTAAATAAAAACTATGAATCACTATATACGTATTTACGTTACTACTCATAAGCAGCAATTCAGAAAATTACAAATTGGCATCGAGTGACAGTGGTTCTGAATGTGAAGGGAGCGAGTATGAAGATGAAGGTGAAGGTGCTGCTCCACCAACCAGAAAACACAACAAAAGTAAAGTTGCAACCAATTTGGTGACATCCACAACAGTATCAACCAGTAAAGCCACCAACATATGCAAATAGTTTGATGGCATTGACATTCCTACACCAAGTCTAGCAGCAATTTACAAGTCAACATACAAAGAGGCTGCTAAACTGAAGGAGGAAATGATTGAAAAGTTACATATGGAAGAATTGTCTTTACATTTCGATGGAAGAGCGTTGAGGAAAATGAGTATTAGGAAGTAGTACTTAAAAATGAAAGAACCGAAGTAAAACTGGATGCACTGCATTTGAAAGATGACGAGGCTGAAGCTATTGTTGAATGAATGGCAAAAGTTGACGATTGTGATAAGTGTGCAACATATGGGAATCTTTATTAAGGAAACGTTTCGTCACACACATTTGTTGCATAAGTGTCTCAATCTTCAACTTGTCGGGTTTGAAAACCATTTATCACATGGCAAAAATTATTGATGAATACAACATATGGAATGCAAAAAAGATGATCATTGCTGATACAACGAACGTTAACACAGGAAAACAGAGTGGAGCTGTTGTGAAACTGCAACGAATGCTCTCAGAGAAGGTGATTAGCAAATGGAGAAATGATATGAAGTTTTTGTACTATCTAACACGAATGTTTTGATTCTTTGAAGAAAAAGGGCACTTCCCTCTTATTAACTTTCTGAAAATTTCAAACATCAGCAATGCAAGGTGGAATTCAAGAGCCATTCTAGTTATTCTTGCATTCATTCTTATACCTACAAGACGGAAGACTTTGGAGAAGATATGCAGATTCTTTTCATACACCTGGACAGATTATTGGTTTACTGATCAGATGTATGATGAAAATGACTTGAAGAATTTGTCAGAAATATTAAAACTTCACAAAAAAGCACTGAACTCATTGTAAAATCACTGGAAGCTGGAGCCGTCCGCACTTAATATACCAAGAAGTAATCAGTGTGCTGAACGTGCAATCAAAGTCATGCAACAACTGTATGCTGACTGCAGAAACAAAAACAAACTGCAACTTCGGTTTATTCTAATACAATAAGTGGTAATATATGTACAAACATGATAACAATGATGCAGTAAGCTGTTTTATTTGTTATTAATATTACATGTAATAAGCGTTCAAGTTATTTGTTTTTGTTACTCTTTTTTTTCATTTAGAGGCGACATTTTTTAAAAAAGATATTGAAGTGAATGGTCATTGATTTTAGGTAAAAGTTCATCTGATTTAAGGTACAGGAATATTACGTTGTAAAAAAAAAATTTACCCTAATATGCATACTTATGCATATATTTGTGTGTATCAGCACTACCACCATTACCACCGTACCCCCACTGTCACCATCCTGTCCACCACACTGCAACTATACGCAGGTGCAGGTGTATACGTGAGAATCTATAACCAATAACAATAAAAGTCAATCACTAGGCAATACTTGTATTTGTGAAGCCAATCAAAAGAGGATCTTTAAACCAATTTAGTGGAGATCAGTTTCTACCATGGGCTACATAAAATTATTTAGAGAGCACCAGCTCATGTCAACTGCTCTACGAACTAGTAACATTTGACAAGGGTTTGAAAATTTTAATCAATCAGATACGGCAATCTGTAATAGTATACTAAAATCATAAATGGATATAGAAAACCTTAACTAACTTAATTACTGCACTGGCATCACCCTGTGCAGTAATTAAGGGTTCTCTAAACACAGGTTTCCAATATTTTTCATTTTTTGCAATCCTGTTAGGTAATGAATTGATGTTTTTTAGAGAGTCCAGACGTAAATATTCCAACGATTGCAAAGTTATAAAAAACTATTGATTTAATTGATAAATTTTGCCACAGCAAACTAAATAGGTAATATTCTGTAGTAAAAGGCATCAGCCATTAAAATACTGAAGACATTTAAATTATGTAAAAGCATATATTTTGATCGTGATGATTAAATGAGTATCACAATTTCATTCAATTTTTCTCAAAAAGGTCAATTCTGCATCTATCCACTGAAGTTTTGGATTACAAGTCAACTGCACATGCCAATTCTTTTCTAGAATCTGATGCTCGTTACTGTACACAAAGTTCAAGTTTTGAATCTAGTGGGAAGGGGTTCAAGAGTTCTGAGAGACATACATGCGAAAATTAGGAAGAAAAATAAAATTCAGACAACCACTTACAGGTCCCACTTCGGGGATTCATAAATATTTCATCTGTTAAGTCTTGAATACTTCCTTTCAGGTTTTCATTTGCAGCAACGTACGTTCCTTTTTTTTTTTTTTTTTTTTGCATATGATAGAGTAAATTTTAGCACCAGAACAAAAATATGGAGAAGTTATACTGAGAACCACTCAAAATATTCGTTTCATTAATATATTTACAGGATACGGAGGTAATAGCAATATCGGAAATACCAAAAAAGACTTCTGAAGTTTTTATTAATAACTGAGATATTCTCGAGCACTGATCAAGTCTCTCACTGTAGAATTCACGACAGCATAAACACTTACTGGATGAAGTATAATATTCTTTTAATATATTACGGACAGAGACATACGCATTGAGTGTATGCTGCAGGAGGCTTCCTAATCGAATTTATTAAGCACGCATGAACTGCAGACAATGGAACTCCTTGACTACTGAGCAAGATATAATTATTTGCCGAGGAATATGGTATACTTTGTGAGAATTTTGTTTCACTTGTATCCAATGCAAACTTAAGTACAAAGATATACCATGACTGGGCATAAATAATAATAAAAATAAAATATTGTCCTTTTAAAAAGAAAATTACAAATAGGGTAATGAAAATACTCTCTAAATACATTTCAGCAAATAATGAAAACTACAATATATACAAAATGAAGTGTGCATCTCTTAGTGTAAAGACGATGAGAATTTACTTTAATTTCCATTTTATGGATTAAAATATTTTTTTACCTGTGCCAGGCTTCAGGCAGCCTAAATCACCTTCGTGTAAGGATAGGTTATCAATCAAGTTAACCAACTAACCAGCCAAAATTATGTGAGTTAACCTGCGCTAAGTCGATTTACAGCTATAAACAATTATATAACTATTTGCGCATTAAGTACGAAACAGGATTTTTTTTTTTGGGCATTAATCTGGTGGATTGCAGAGTGTGAAGACTGTAACTCTTATACGTAACAATATTTAAATACTCTTCAACTTCAACGGAGGCTTCATTATTAGTTTCCCACACAGCTAAATGGGAAGGACATACGTATAACAGGATTCCATTATGTTCAGACCGAAGTTAATTGAAACTAAATGGTGTAATGCCGAAAATTATCCCAGTAAAAGGTTTCGCAAGGTGAGTGTCTACTTCACAAAGGTTATCTAATGAGGAAACTTTTACTACTCTTACAGCTTCTGTTAAGGAGAAAGTTCTCTCCTTACTCTACGATAATTTTAAGCAACAGTTTAAAAGCAGTATCAACTAATGTCGCTTTGTATGACCCAGCGGACAGCGCACCATCGGGTAAAAATATTTATGAGGTTTCCTCTGGCACTTTTACCGCTGCACAGGAGTGAAACCAATGATTGACACCAATTTAGGATTTCACGAAGGCTAGTTTGATCCATCAAAGGGAAGACATCCCCAAGTGTCCTCCCCGTCTTGCACGGCTGCGAGTCCGAGATGAGAGACGATGGGGAAGACATTCTGTTAGTATTGAAGGACAAACTTTTTATATAGCAGCATTCTCCAGTTAGAAGAGATGCCTTAGTAGGAGCTATGGTGCACAATAGAAAAACACATCCGCATGAATATGATGATTAAATCTATTATGGTCGCTATGCGATCTGGGTAAGATATCCCTGTATTGCATACCCCAGCTCTCTGCACTTCAGTGTACGCGGTAGCAATTGACTGCGGCAGTTATATTAGCAATGAAGATTTGAAGTGAATTAGAATAGGTATTCTCAGGTCGTCTCATATATGTAAATTTCTTCAATAAAAAAATGACAATTTTGAACATATAAAATTTAAACTAGTTCAAAGCAACACCATCTTTCAAACTAAACTGGCGAGGCTTTCTCTTGTTATCTCGGAGACACCAATATTGTATAATTTATCATCAACTTAATTAAGCTTGAAATGCTCTCAAGCTGAATTAACAAGCTATCAGCGTAGAAGGGTTGAAGCTAATAACATAGCGCACTCTGAAATTTTTGCATGAAAACCGACGTTTATTTTTTCTCAGTTTCTTAAATAAATGCAAATTGAGATCTACCATAGATCGACTAGTGATTAAATATATTGGGAAAGATAAAAAGATTTTATTAAACTCTCGGTATATAACTTACAATATTTTTGAATAGTCTTGTTTGCATGCAGATGTTATGGTCACATAAAAGTACATAACATAGATTTAACCTTAGAAAGCTAAATTAAGTAAACCACTGAATTATTTATCATCAGAAGGGATAAACAAGGTGAAGCATACACTGAGTGAATCACACCAGCACAAAGTTTGAAGCTGACCAGACAATGAATACTCGAGTTATTACAAAAGATTCAACAAAATTTGTTCCTGCACAGCCTATACTTAAGGAAGGGTTGAATAGCACCATTTCGTTAGGTCAAGAGCCTTTCACCAACATGACGGCACCTTCGTTCACGAAGTATAATCCAGTAATGTAATGCAAAATATTATACAAAATTATTAAAGGTCTTATTATTTATGCATAACAGTTAATCGGAAGTTTCAGTTTCTGAAGAGATGTTTGTAATTAGCCATCACCTCACAGAGTCTTCATTGTGTGAGTCTTCATCGAGATGTTCCTGGCAGTGCTGCACTGATTCTCTCCCCTTTACCTTATTACGCAGGAACAAGATGATAATGCTGCAAAAGATATGAAGATAGAAAGAGATGTTCTTTGGAAGTAAAAGAAAGGAAAGCTTCATAAGAGGAAATAGTGTGTAACTGCAATAGGTATGGAGTAGCAGGAAGAGAGGAACAAGGCCTAACAATAATCACAAAAACTTTCACAGTAGGTTTGCGAAACTTGTTTTGCATACATTGACCTCGCTGCTGTTTGCGATTATAAGTGTTTGAATATTATTTCTATGAATTTAGAACAGGGTGACTTTCTTCTCGTTTTATATATACATTATTTTTTTTCAAGTTGCCGGCATCATTATGTCGCAGTAAGTTTATAAAGGACAGGGAGAATAAGAACTTTAAAATATTATGGTAGTAATTGATGAAAGATTCACGAAGAATTTGAAAAGAATGCTAGATCTAACACATTTTCTTGTTTACACTTGACTCAGTATTTCTGTCGGAACTTGTGAAAGTTGTTGTTTACGGATTCTGATAAAGCCGTTTTAATGACATATCAGTAGT
Organism: Cherax destructor; assembly: GCA_009830355.1. Lineage (NCBI taxonomy): Eukaryota > Metazoa > Arthropoda > Malacostraca > Decapoda > Parastacidae > Cherax > Cherax destructor. The sequence goes on from WNWK01009501.1 coordinate 47,941, forward strand.
CATTGTTGCAAAGAATGTTTTTAAGTTTTCCGTCCTGCCTTCTCAAGTTGTTGGGAATTTTTTAGTACAATCTGCATTGTACCAGTGTATATTGCTGTCACAGTAACTTTGCCTCTTTGAATCAGCGAGATCAATTTCAGTTTGAAATGTGCTTGCTTTCAGAGTGCATTTAGGAAATAATGAGTTAAATTAAACATTAACCATAATTCATAAACAAAGTATATTTAATGCCTCTGGTTTATCTCGTTATGCTAGATATCGCGCTGGCTCGCTCACTTCTTTGGGTTTATTATCCTAAACACTTTTATACAATCACGTGCTGCGTAATCGTTCTGATCTCTTTACCATTGTTTCTGGAGATCCTACTCATGGGGTGACTGTTTTCACGCCTGTTATTACGTGAGACGAACTTGTCATTCTGAGAAACACTGTCCACCAGTCTCCTGCTGCACCTCTCTGGTCGACCATCAGAGATTATTCACAAAATGTTTTCACCGTCTTGACCCTGATCAAAATACATGTCCTTGGATTATGTTCTTATTCCTGGCTTATTTTCTTGTTCATGGCTTATGTTTTTGTTCATGGCTTATGTTCACTTCCATGGTTTATGTTCGTGTTCCTGGCTTATGTTGTCGTCCCTGGCTAATGTTGCCGTCCCTGACAAATGTTCTTGTCCCTGGCTTAGGTTCTTGTTCCTTGGCTTGTGTTATTGTCCCTGGAAAATTTTCTAGTCCCTATTCTATGTTATTTTCCCTGCCAAATGTTCTTATCCATGGCTCCTGGCCCATGTTCTCATCCCATGTCAATGTTCATGTCCCTGGCATATGTTCTTGCCCCGTAATATCATCGTGTCCCTAACGTATTTTCCTTTCACATTCATATGTTTTTCTCCCGGGAATGTGTCCTTATCCCAGATCTATGTTCTTCTCCGTGGCATCTGTTCTTATCCCCAGTCTATGCACTTTTCCCCTGGCATATGTTCTTATCTCTGGAATGTTCTTGTCCTGGCATATGTTCTTGTCATTGGATGTACTTGTCCCAGGCTTATGTTCTTCTAAATGGAATGTTCTTGTCCAAAGCATATGTTCTTGTCCCTGGATGTATTTATCCCCAGAATGTTCTGTTTCTTGGATGTACTTGTCCGAGGAATGTTCTTTTCCTTAGCATATGTTCTTATCCCTGGCGAATATTTAATTACCTTTAATTAAGCTGTAGACGAAGTTCAGGTTCCTCCTCCAACTCAACACAGACTGATGCCTAACTCAACTTATATGAACTTGGGAGGCTGGAACTCCCTGGGGACGCGATCCTCATCTCAACTTCAAGGGGGTTCAAGGTGGGAACGTCAGGGAACAAGAAAACCGGTATAATTTCCCGTATTACGTCTCTCAGGTGTAAGAAATATATTTTCATTTAAATTCCAGTTTTGTTAATATAACCTTTCTCAAAAGTCAGCAGATTCGAGTCATCACTTGTTCTTTGAAATAAATTTGTCAGTACCTGTCTCCAGCGATATTAGCTCCCCTCCTCTATGTCCTCCAAGCCTCTTTAAGCTCTCTTGCAGGAACCTTAAACAAGTAAAACTTGAAAATATATGGATTCGGCTAATAACAAATTATATTTATGTTTAATGACTACGGATACCAGTGCCTAATGTAACAGTGCATAAATCGGACTGGTTATCCTCTGCAATGCGCTACAGCAAAATATTATATTTCGTCAACATTAATCTTCATCATTTATTTAATATTTTCTTCATATTTTTTTTTATTTTTAGTTAGAATGAGAGTTTCACAATGACATGAGCATTTTCCTCAGCAAGAAGCAAAATAACATAAGAAAAATATATTGTTGATAATCAAATCCAAAGAAACACTTAAATATTCCTAAATAAAGCTACATTATTCACAGTAAAGTACACAGGGAGTATTGGACAGCTATCACCCGCAGTATGCAAGTGTTAGCATAAACATTAGAATAGGCTATAATTATCAAAGTATCGGACTGGCATAGTCAATACTTTCGTATAGTATTTAACAGTAAGAATATACACAAGTTTC
>WNWK01009501.1:55000-76234 GCA_009830355.1 Cherax destructor
CAGGACTGCTTTTTAAAACAGTTTGTGACAGAACCAACTAGAGGAAACAACCTGCTTGACTTGGTTCTTGCCAACAAAGAATCACTAGTTAATAATCTTGAGGTTAATGATGAGCTTGGGGAAAGCGATCACAAATCACTTAGTTTAAATATATCATGGAATTACCCAGATAACTGCAATCAAGTCTCTGTTCCAGATTTTCGCTTGGCCGACTTCATGGGGCTCAGAAATTACCTGGGTGGGCTAAATTGGGATGATCTTACTATGGGTCAGGTAGGTAGGGCTGGTTGCCAATATGACGTATTTCAGAGCATAGTTCTAGCTACCCAGACAACTTTTGTTCCGAGTAGGGAAATTAGATCCAACAAAAATTATCCCAAATGGATAAACAATAGAATAAAAAATCTCATTGGTCAAAAGAGATTCATATATAGGCGTATCAAAATAGGGAAAGGGCAGTTAAGAAATCAATATATTCAGTTAAAGAGAGAAATAAAAAAAGGAATAAGAAAAGCAAAAAGGGATTATGAGGGTAAAGTCGCAAGGGATTCGAAGACTAACCCAAAAGGGTTCTTTCAGATATACAGAAGTAAGATTAGGGACAAGATAGGCCCACTTAATAGTAACTCAGGTCAGATCACTGACAGTGATAAGGAAATGTGTAAACTTTTCAATGCCTACTTCCTCTAAGTTTTTACTGAGGAAGATACTAGCGAAATTCCAGAAATAATAAATTATGTAAAACAGGACGATAATAAACTATGCACTATTAGGGTAACTAGTGATATGGTCCTGAGACAAATAGAGAAATTAAAACCTAACAAATCCCCAGGACCGGATGAACTGTTTGCGAAGGTTTTGAAGGAATGTAAAGAGAAACTTAGCATTCCTTTGGCTAATCTTTTCAATTTATCACTACAAACTGGCATAGTGCCAGTCAAGTGGAAAATGGCAAATGTAATCCCTATTTACAAGGCAGGTGACAGGTCCTTAGCTTCGAACTATAGACCAATAAGCCTTACCTCCATAGTCGGTAAATTCTTGGAATTAATAATTGCTGAAGCAATTCGTAGCCATCTTGAAAGGCTTGAATTGTTTAATTAATCTCAGTACGGCTTTACAAAGAGGCGTTACTGTCTTACGAATTTACTAACTTTCTTCACTAAGGTATTTGAGGAGGTAGATCATGGTACTGAATATGAAATTGTGTATATGGACTTCAGTAAGGCTTTCGACAGAGTTCCACATCAGAGGCTGTTGAAAAAACGTAAGGCACACGGAATAGGAGGATAATTTTTTTTCCTGGGTAGATCCTCCCTCCACTAGTTAACTCTCCAGATTGTTCTGCTTACTGACAACTTTAAGGCTGAAGAAATACTTCCTGACATCCTTATGATTCATCTGAGTTTTTAACTTCCAGGTGTGTCCCATTGTTATTATGTCACAACTCTGAAACCTTCTGGCCATTTCCACCTTGTCAATTCCTCACAGTATTTTATATATTATTATTATATCCTCCCTCTGCTGCCTGTCCTCCAGTGTCATCAGGTTGAGCTCCCTTAACCTCTTCTCGTAGGACATACCCCTTAGCTCCAGGACTAGTCTTGCCACAAACCTTTGCACTTTCTCTAATTTCTTGACGTGTTTGACCTGGAGTGGGTTCCATACTAGAGCTGCATACTCCAGTGTGGGTCAGACGTACACGGTGTACAGTGTCGTGAATGACTTATTAATTAGATGTCGAAATGCTACTCTTAAATTTGCCAGGCTTACATATGATGCAGCGGTTATTTGGCTAAGGTGCGTCTCAGGAGAAGTAATCGGTATGATGTTCACCCCAAGATCTTTTTCATTGAGTGAGGTTTGCAACCTTTGACCACCAAGGCCGTACTCCGTTCGCTGTCTGCTTTGTCCTTCCCAAGCTTAACGACTTTGCACTTACTGAGGTTAATCTTCAGGAGTCATTTGTTGGACCAGGCTTCCAGCCTGTCCAGATTCCCTTGTATGTTTACCTGTATTCTCCTTATTAGTTTCACATCGTCTGCGAACAGGGACTCCTCTAAATCTATCCCTTCGGTCATATCATTCACATATACAAGAAAGAGCATTATACCTAGGACTGACCCTCGTGGAATCCCACTCAACAAACGCCCACCCTGACACCTCGTCACGGACCAACACACGTTGTTTCCTTCCTATCAGGCATTCCCTGTGTTAGTTACGATTTTGTCCTAGGCACATGTCGATTAGACACTAGACCTGTTGTATGTGTGTGTGTGTGTAAGGAAACACTTCGAAATGTTTCCGCCCCGCCGGGAATTGAACCCGGGCCCTCCGTGCGTGAAGCGAGAGCTTTAGCCACAAGGCCAACTGGGCTGTTGTACTCACCTATTTGTGGTTGCAGGGGTCGAGTCATAGCTCCTGGCCCCGCCTCTTCACTGATTGCTACTAGGTCCTCTCTCTCCCAGCTCCATGAGCTTTATCAAACCTCGTCTTGAAACTATGTATGGTGCTGCCAGGTTAAAAGATAGCATCTCATTTACTTCATTAGTTTGTCATAGGTATATGGCAGTTTTGTGTAACTCAACACCTCGAGGACCAGTTTCAATATATTTATATTAAAATCAACACTTCCGATGTTCTTCTAACTGTAAACATGAAGATGGAGAACATTTGTTTGATGTGTAATGCAACTTTGCTCAGTGCGGAATCCTTTATATGAAGTTAATGTAAAATAGTTTGATACACGACTTACAGATAGAACAACTTTGTACACTAACCAAAAAGTTGTATTAATTTAACAGTCAAGGACCTTGCCTTTATATGTACATATTTCTAGCTCACAAAACGAAAATTTCGTAAAATTTGTATTGCCGAAGCAGAAGAATTTCCAAGAATAAAAACAGTAAAATTTACTGGTCCATTTAGGAAATTCAATAGAGTCAGCACTCAGAGTTCAGTTTTATGGAGATTCTAATGCCAGGAGTATCGAACTCTAATTAGTAAATGGTATTTTGTTTAGCTAAAATTTTCAAAGTTATTTTCACCTTTTGTGCGGAGTGTCATTTTTTGGTGGGTTAGCGATTTATTTTGTAGGATAATTTGCGTCATTTTTCACAAGTAACAAAATTAAAATGTCGGGACATGAAATAACTGAACTATTAGGCGATTTGCAGAAAGTAATTTGAAAGCAATTAAAACTTTGCAATAGAATTGTTCATTATATAATGATGTTGATTAAAAAGAAATTTTTTGGGTTTATTGAAATTCGCCATTAGAACCAATTGATTTGTTTTTACCGATACTCAAATATACAGGGACGTTCGTACGTAAAATTGCTCAGGATTTACTAATATCATTAATATGCATAAAACCTGAGGAAGGAATGATATATACACGTAAATGTTTGGACATTTAGATTGATTATTAAGTAAATGCACACAAAGGAAGTAAAGAATGAAAGCATATATGAGAAGACCAAGTTTGAACATGCTGAGCAGAAGATATATACTACATTATATACCATGAAGAAGGGACGGTATAGGCACGTAGAGAAATTGTATATAATTGTAGTATATATCTTCTGCTCAGCATGTTCAAGCTTGGTCTTCTTGTGATGAAGAGAAAAAGAGACTGACAAGGATTTTCTTAAACAATAGTTATTTGCTCTCACTGCATCAGAAAACGTTCAAATATTTATTACATACAAAAGAGTTACCTCTGTGTCTCAGTCCATGAGGCCACATGTATCTCCATGGCTTACACAGCCTCTAGTAAGGATGTGTATCCGACAAGCATAGTTATGTTCCGAGATTCTAGTTGGCAAATCGCTAGAAGTTCAGCAACAGAAACTATGCTTCATCCTGCTCGACGTAGTGTGATTTCTGCGGAAGGACTAGTAGGAAGAAAGATGTGTTTCTGTAAGTCTGTGATGGTGAAACTTTTCTGTAACCCAATATGAATCTCAAAATATAATGATACGCAACCTTAACACACTTGTGTAAACCACAAAGACTACCTGACCATCTCATATTATTATTATAATCAAATAGAAGCGCTAAACCACAGGGGTTATACAGCCGACCATCTCATAGACTTGGAAAATCTTGCCTCGTCATATTTAGATGTGTGGGAGCCGCAGCTATGTTATCAAGTGACACCATTGAACAGACATAGGGTCGTACCAGGTGCACTTCTGCTTATTTCCTTGACTCTAATTGCTTCAAAGAAACACACACCATGTTCCATCAACACAGACTACAGTAAGATTACTGGAGTATTCTTATACGTCTCAACTACTCAGTCAGTTCCACTCTTACCTCACTGGGCTCTCTAGCTCCAAAACGTGAACAAGGTTTCTAAGTCCAGCTTGTATAGAAACTTGATTTGCTCCGTGCGTTTTACATTCTTAGTTATCATCTACTCGCTATTCATTGTATTAATTGAAATATTAGGTGCATCAGAAGCCCTTTTCGATTTTTTTAAAATAAAATTTATGAGTACTGATGATGACCATAAAGAAGCTTTGCTAAACCTGCCTTAGAATCCATTTCAGCAACAAGACTCAAGATCGTAAACTGCAAGTACCAGATGACTTTCCGTGGAGTAAAACACTGGTTCTAAAAACTTATTAGAGCCAGAAACTAATATGAAGGTTGACACCATTGCCATTTTCATAACAGCGAGGAAAATGATCCTCTTTAAGGTCACTTGCTCTTTCTAGGCTAGAATAGTATCTCTTTTGAGGTAGGGGAAAATGCAGACCTAGAACACCTAATTTACTGGTAATGATTTAAGTCCCTCGACCTGTATTCCTTGAAATGCATGCGAGGGAGATGCATCATAATTTACATCAGGAATATCAAAGAAGGACTGGCTCCAAATCTATACACTGAGATTACTCAATATGAGAGCTAGAGGCGCAAAATACCCTCAGCTAAAATCAGGGGTGACATAAATACACTAAGAACTAGCATACGCGTAAGAGGCCCAAGATTTTTAGAGATTTCAACACCAATAAAATATCCTTCTTGAAAGACATGTCAGCCTGGTATGACAGCTGGGAAAATAAAATGGGTTGGTTGAACGGGGCTGTCTTGGAAGACAGTGCTCCTGAGTGTGCTAGTGTTGTCCTGGAGGACAGTGCATCATAAAGAGATAGTGGCCCTGGTGATGAAACAGGTAAAGACAACACTATCTATTCAATTTAGAGGTACAAAATAGCTATACTGCTGGAGATGGAACAAAAGGGACTGATGCCTCAGGGAATAGTGTTGACACATTGCCAGCAAAAACTGGTGGAAGCACTGATGTCCATACTGGGGCAGTAGGTAGAGGGGAAACAGAAAAAAATGCGCCAGCAGTGGACGCAGCTACAAAAAATCCTAGCAAACAAAATTCCAATCTATGCAAATTCTATCACTTGGGTATCTGCAGGCATGGCATATCTGGTAAAACAGGTGGGACATGCACCTTTAACTATCCCAAAAAATGCCGCACCCACATGACAATAGGAGGGTGCAAATCCTCTTCCTAAAAATTATTTCACCCTGAAATGTGTCACTCGTCACTCCACGAAAGAAAATGCTAGAACGTATACAGCCAGTAACATCATCTAAAGGGGACAAGAAGACACAGACCAGCCAGACTATGGGAAACAAAAGAGGGGAGCCATAACCTCTCCAGAGAAAGAGGTTTTTTAGTTCCAGGAAGGAACTAAAAACTGAAAACACTTCTGAAGCAGAGGCAAAGTCATTGGCCTCCACTCGAGAACAACAGAAATTAGAGCCAGCAAATAAACCCCCCTAATTTCCATCAATATAACGACATCTGTCTTTGCAAACGAACAGGGTCTAAAGCCGTCAACAAAAAACTAAATTCCTTACATAAAGGGACAGGTCAAAGAGTCATACGCAATTTTTGCAGCATTTACAAAGACCCACATAAATGATCATTTTGACAACGAAATGTGGATCCCAGGTTATAACCTATTTAGATGCGACAGACTACACAGGCAACAAGGGAGGGTTGGCCTGTACATCACAGAGTCGCTCATTTGCTCAGAACTACTAAACACCTCAAATGATGTAGTTGAAGTTTTGGTGGTAAAGATTGAAAACCAAAACCTTGACATTGTGGTTGTATACAAGCCTCCAGATGCAACTTCCCAGCAATTCTGGGAGCATCTTTTGAAAATTGACCACTGTCTGTAAAACCTCCCAACTCCTGCCCCAAACATTTTGCGACTGGGAGGTTTCAACTAGAGACACCTAAAATGGAGGAGTGTAGCAATTAATATTTTAGCAGAGATCACTCCATGAGGCAGCTCAGATGAAAATTCACACACACACAAGCTATTAAATCTCTGCAACAAATTCACCTTAAACCACCAAATATTAGAGCCTACAAGACTAGAAAATACGCTGGCCTCATCTTCACTAACAACGACGATCTGATACGTAATATAAACGTATCAAAGACAATTCACTCAGATCACAACATACTAGAGGTACAGACATGTATGCACAGGGCTCCTAACCAGCAAAATGTGATCAGTCATGAGGGTGTCTTCGCAAAATTCAACTTCAGTAACAAAAACATACAATAGGAACAAGTCAACAATGTCCTAAATGAACTCGGTATGATACCGTATGACAATGCATCCTTAGAACTGACTGGATTTTTCCAGGGCCCTTGTGAACGATCATATAGTCTTGCCAGGGTCACAGTTGTTCTGGGTGGCCAGTTGCAAATGATCAGGACATTAGTTGACTACCAGCTCTCTGATAGTATACAAGTGAGAAGCTCTCACGATGTCACTGCTACATCACTTTGAGACTGATAAGGTCGGACCAATAGACCTATTAATTGGCTGCAAAGAATACAGCAAATCTGTGCAGGGAATGACAACAGCGAATATCTCCCTGTTTAGCACAGCTGGCGGCCAAATATTTGAACCACTCGCCAAGGGTGAGGGAAGTGACCGCAAAGACAGTAACACTGTCGAAAGCGTCCTAATGACGGGAATAACTAACCGCCACTGTCCTGACACTACCATGCATCCAGCTGGACTGTATGGTGTCGGGTTACCACCTGAGGGCGTCAGACCACCACAGAAACCCCACCTCATGCTAGCAGACACATTCTGCTTGAACACAACCGTCGTGTCTGAGTTATCCATTGTTGAGTCTAAATATGCCTTATGTTCTAAGGGTCGGAGACCTTAGGAGCATGAGGCAAGTGTGCTCTAAAAGTCTTGAAAGAGTTGGGTGAAAAACTCATCACAGAAACCAAGAACCCCAAAGCGGCCAGCTTCCTCTTTCAGAGACTCAGTGTTGCGATCCAGAGGGAAAATGCTTGTAGCATTCTGGGCACACGGACCACTGCCAAGGAGTTCGATGAAGTATTTTAGATGTGGGCTCTTTAGTTTGATATCTTTATTATGCACCCCATACCCATCCTGTGGGCGGTAGTCAAAAGATTACAGAGGTACATAATGGGTCCAGGGACTGGACCCCAAAGTTATGATAGCTGAGCAAGTTACAAAGGTAATGAACTAACAAGCTACAAAGGTAATGAACTCACAAGTTACAAAGGTAATGAAACATGTAAGTAAATTTACTTACTTACGTTTATACATGGTTACAATCATGAACAAATTATAACGCAATGAACACTTCACTAGTCTACACCCAGTCACAACTGTAAGATGTGGGCTCTTAGATGTCATTTATGTTTTTATCCTTCCCATTATATATTTGTTACTGTATTATGTTTATAAATATAGTTCACATAATATATATGGAGTTGTATACCAGGCCTCATGGTGGATCAGGGCCTGATCAACCAGGCTGTTACTGATGGCCGAACGTAACCGGACGAACGAATCACAGCCAGGATAATCAGGTACTGACTTTATGTGCCTGTCCAGCGTCTTCTTGAAGACAGCCATGGGTCTATTGGTATGCTGGGAGGCAGTTGAACAGTCTTGGGGGAATATTACATCTCCTGCCCAGTCTTTTGCTTTCTTAGGGAGTGTTTTTCGTGTGCAAGTTTGGCACTAATCCTAGGATTTTCCAAGTGTATATTTTCATATATCTTTCTTGGCTGAGTTCCAGGGAATTCAAATGAAGGAACTTCAACCATTCCTAGTGCTTTATCGTACTTATGTGTGCCAGGAAGGTTCTCTGTACATTCTCCAGGTCACCAATTTCGCCTGCTTTGAAAAGGGTCGTTAGTTTACAGCAGTAGTCCAGCCGAGAGAGAACAAGCGATTTGAAGAGAATCATCATGGGTGTTGCATCAGTAGTTTTGAAGGTTCTTAGTATCCATCCTCATTTTCTTGGCAGATGTGGTAGATACACTGTTGTGGTCTTTGAAGGCGAGATCCTCTGACATTATCACTCGCAGGTCCTTCTCATTACATTTTTTCGCTCTATTGTATGGATAGAATTTGGTGTATACCCTGATAAAAAAAATTATTTCCTCAAGTTTTCGGTATCTAAGAAGTTGAAATTTCTCTTCATTGAACTTCATATTGTTTTGAGTGGCCCATTTGAAGTTTGGTTTATGTCCACTTGGAGTCTTGCGGTGTCTTCGATGGAGGTCACTGTCATGGCAATCCGGGTGTCATCTGCAAAGGAAGACACAGAGCTATGGCTTACATCTCTGTCTATGCCAGATTTGAGGATGAGGAATAGAATGGAAGTGAGTACTGTGCCTTGTGGAACAGAGCTTTTCACCGTGGCTGCCTGGGATTTTACTCTGTTTACTATTACTCTTTGTGTTCTATTTGTCAGGAACTTATAGATCCATCTTGCTCTAGCAACTGTTCTTGAGAGTTGAAAATAAGAAACCATCGCAAGAGACCTCCTGTTGCAAGTGAAATAAGAACGAAACTTTAGAGGAAAAAAAAAAAGTTGTGGCAACCACTTCAAGCCACCCATGAGGAAATCCTAGTTAAATCACAGAAGGTCTTTCACGAGAAAGACCTTCTGTGATATAACTAGGTGTTAGTGCTGAGTAAAATATGTTGGTTGACACTCCCCACAGTCGCCTCTCCTATTTACTTTAAGTAGCTTCCCAGTAAGTTTTGAATTTTAACTTTAACACTTCAGAGTCTCAGCGTTTTCAAACTTGTACCAAACTTTATCCTACTTATTACACAAATTCCTAAATATAAGCTAATGACGTCTGAAGAAATTTTATCTTTATTCTTAAACGTACTGATACTTCCATTCATTATGATTAACTCTATTATTACCACATATTAATCGTCGTTCAAAACAGCAGATACTCATTCTGGTTCCCTTATTATACTTGGAAATCTACATAAATTACATATATTTGTTTTTATTAACACATCGGCCCTTTCCCACCAAGGCAGGGTGGCCCGAAAAAGAAAAACTTTCATCATCATTCACTCCATCACTGTCTTGCCAGAGGCGTGCTTACACCACAGTTACAAAACTGCAACATTAACACCCCTCCTTCAGAGTGTCGGTACGGTACTTCCCATCTCCAGGACTCAAATCCGGCCAGTCGGTTTCCCTGAATCCCTTCATAAGTGTTACCTTGCTTACACTCCAACAGCACATCACGCTTAACATCTCCTCGGATATGCCCTTAGCTCCAGGACTAGTCTCGTTGCAAAGCTTTGCATTTTCTCTAATTTCCTGACGTGTTGGCCAGGTGTGGGTTCCAAACTGGTGCTGCATACTCCAATATGGGCCTGACTTACACAGTGTACAGAGTCCTGAACCCTTCCTTAATGAGATGTCAGAATGCTATTTTTAGGTTTGCCAGGCGCCCAGTTATTTGGTTGATGTGCGCCTCAGGAGAAGTGCTTGGTATTATACTCACCCCAAGATCTTTTTCCTTGAGTGAGGTTTGTAGTCTTTGGCCACCAAGACATCAAAGGTTCTGTTAATATTCCTAATGTAGGTGTAAATAGTTAATGAGAAGTAGAGGAGACAAGTTAAGACTAACAGCCAAAACAGTGTCATGAACACCATAAGTTTTCACTAATGGTATGATGTCATGAACGCTATTAGCTTTCAATGATGGCATGTATGTCTTGAAAAACATTAGATTTCACCGTAGACATTTATGCCATGAACAACATTAATTAGATTTCGCTAATGACATGTAAGATGTGTCAGAGTGTTATCTTAAATCATGACTTTCAAACAGGATACCATAGCCAGCATCATTGTTAACACGTAACTCATGTAACATGAATAAAAACATGTTATGTTGGTAATAAATTTAACATTCCACACAATGATAAAAACTGTTATAGCAAAATTTTATTGACTAAAATGTGTTGTGCATATATTAGTCATATTAATGACGAAATAACATTCGTTATTATTTAATATAGTTAAGGAAGGTAAACATAAGTAATGATCTTGCATCCTCGAGACGTTATTGATATTACTGAACTCTTAATCATAGTTCAATTTACTTCTGTAGCATAACACAACAAATTTCCATGGGCACTCTGGACACTTTGCACATATCAAAATAAAGTTGCTTATATACTTATGAACGGTTTTAATGTTTGTTTCAAGCAGATTAATTATAAATTAACGTAATTTAGATACGTTTTAGAGTTTAGACATAATACTATTTTAATTCGCATATAATATAAAGCAAGTGTGAAAATTAAATCCGTCAAGAAGATTAAAAATCATAAATGTTGCTGTAAATAATGCAACTCATGTCACATGTCAGCAAAAGGCAACTTACCGATGCAGACGTGAAATTACTATGCATTCATTCTGACTGTGGTTTGCGGCGTTAATGAACTGTGTAATGCCTTTTCTCACTCGTATAAATAAGTATAATATGAAAAACACGTCACACATAAATTGCTAATCTATATGGTAAATTAGTCTTTCTTCCAGTATTTTGAGTCTGGATATATTCTAGTGTTAATATTGACTTCGTCATACGCGTGTTTAGTTCATAAGCAATTTTTTTTATTATGTATTTCATGTTGAGTGAAGTTACTTAAAATGTGTTAATGTGAGAAACTTACTGCATTAACATTTGCAATTTTTAAAAAAAATTCCCAGTATGTGTCCGAAGGTCAAGAGAATATTTTGCTGTCAGTGTTGCCTTTGACATTTAATTTTTGAGGTGATTATGTATTGTGTGAAAGGTCAGTAATACAGCTCACGCAGTTTATCTTAGAAAAGGCATCAGCGAAAAACAGTTTTATCCACAAATCTAATAAAACATCAGCCAGTAAAACAATCCTAGAACCATGTGTTTTATGTTTTTCAAGTCCTCGATCACAAACACTGAAGATACTCATGTAGTACAAATTACGCTTGGTATGTATCCAAATTCATAAAATATCAAAAGAAGAAACACATCAAATTTCAGACTAAAATCTTGTAAATATGTAACATTCATAAACACAATGCCCCCCTCCTCAAAAAAAAAAATGCTTGATAAGCTAGGACTGAATATACTACAAACTCTAATCACACAATAGAGCGGAAAAGTAATGTGAAGGACCTGGGAGAGGTAATGTCCGAAGACCTCACCTTCAAGGACCACAACAATGCCACTATCACATCTGCGAGGAAACTGATAGGATGGATAATGAGAACATTCAAGACAAGAGATGCTAAGCCAGTGATGATCCTTTTTAAATCACTTGTTCTCTCTAGGCTGGAATACTGCTGTTCATTAACATCCCTATTCAAGGCAGGTGAAATTGCAGATCTAGAGAATGTACAGAGAACCTTTAACACACGTAAAAATTCCATTAAACACCTTAACTACTGGGAACGCCTGGAAGCACTTGACTTGTACTTACTGGAGCGCAGGCGAGAGAGATATATCATAATCTACACATGGAAAATTTTGGAGGGACTGTTTCCCAATATTCACACAAAAGTCACTCCCTGCGAAAGCAAAAAACTTGGCAGGCGATGCAACATACCCCCAGTGAAAAGTAGGAGTGTCACTGGTACACTAAGAGGAAACGCAATAAGTGTCAGGGGCCCAAGACAGTTCAACAGCCTCCCACCAGCCTTAAGGGATACTACCAGTAGACCCCAGGTTGTCTTCATGAGGGAGCCGTTATGATGACGGCTGTGAGGGGACTAGAGCTAGAGTTCCTCACGGCAACGCTGGCGGGAGATTCGTCTGCATAATCTTGCATTAGTGGTCACAGTGGGGTCTGTGCTAACCTCTCTATGGTGTATAAATATACCTAGTTGGATGAATGTTATTGTAGCCAACTGGCCCAGTAGCATACTCGCTGGCCTGCAGTTTTACAACTCAACCGCCACGAGTTCACTCCCCGCCATTTGTATGGTTTGTTTTCAATCGTGTCATTACGATTTCGTGAGTCATTATTTCCCTTGTTTTAAAAGTTCTCAATACCTATCCCATCATCTTCCAGGCTGTCGTGACCTTTGTCTTATTATGTTCTTTGAAAGAAAGGTCAGCTGACATAATTCTTCCGAAGTCTTTCACGTGTTCCTTTCGTTCTATTTGTTGATCATCTTGAAGTAATCCCATAAGCGACACAAAGTAAGTAAGATGCCTATTCTCTACTTGTGTTAGTGATTGGATTTCCCATACTTCAGTAGAAAAAATAAAAGGTTTATCAGTTGATATCTGTAGAGTCTCACACAATTACTACTTCTTACAGTTATGAGGATTGGTTTTCTGGGTGGGTTGGTCTCTCTGTTACATTATGAATATCAGATGAGTGATCTTAGTGACGCTCACATAAGATATTGTGCTGTGCCTGCAAACATGCTGCAACATTGTGAAAAATATTTGACGAGCTTAATTTTTGTATTTTTTATGTTTTTAATAAAAATTATTGGCCACTAAACGGCTAAACTGAACTACTTCAAAAGATATATATCTAAAGGAGGGGGGGGGCAAAATGTCGATTGTGATCTATCAGTAAATCACAGAGCAATTTTAGTAGATGGATCACCAATTAATGATACAGATTATAAAGATATGGAAGACAAGATTGAGGAATTGAACACCTTAAAGTTACTTCTCCTATGTCTCCTGTGTAAAATGTATTTCTGTAATAGATTACAAAAGCCTACTGTATAGACTCAACATCTCGTATATTAATATTGATATTCAATAATGTTCGATATATTCAACATCTGCAAGAAAATTAATGCGGATTTTGAAAATCGATTCCAAAATTTAGCAACATTAGAATTTGTAGCAGCGTTTCTATGCTTCCTGTTTGGTGTAAATATTAAAATCAATGGTATTACATTTATCTGATTATCTGAGATACATCTACAAGTCAGAACGAAATTTTGACAGTGTAAAAGGACAGTCAAATTTAATCCAATGAATAAGTAGAAAATTCTTGAAAGTTACTTCTTAAGAAACAAATTCTGAATGTTCTAAAATGTGCATTGTACTTTACAACATCTTTCGAATCATCGTACAATACCTTTCTAGGCAACATTTTCACAAAAATTATCAAATCAAAATTCCAATTCAGTTTATAAGACTATAACTTGGATGTCTGTTTGAGACTATAAACCGCCACTTTAGATCCTCTGTGCAAGTGTCCTCGCAACATGAAACAAGCCTAGTTCGCTAGGCTTATGTTGTTTGTAGGATCGATGGCTCAGATGGCAGGGTGACATGTACATTGTGTGGCCTCTTGAGGTGGGACAATGTGTCGTGGGACCGAATCCTGGCATGCCGCAGTTTAGTAAATGATTCAAAACCACTTGTTTCATGGTTTCATTGCTATATAGACTGTTAGTGGAGGCGGGTATTCAAAAAGAGGAGGCTGAAATTAATCCTTGAGCATACATCTGCCAAGAGTGTCCTCGCAACATGAAACAAGCCTCGTCAGATAGGCTCATGTTGTTTGTACGATCGATGAATCAGATGGTGAGCGAAAGCCACCATCTGAGCCCACCTTTACTGTCGTGTCGAGACGACACAAGGTGCGCTGCCGAGTGAATATAGACAGCCTATGCTGTCTGCCCAGTTGAATTTATAATTCGCGGGCCATAGGCCTGACATCTGGTGGCACAGGCTGGGTACCTCTGCCTGTCCCACCGTGATCCGCCCTCACTCAGCAGCCTCCACTCCTAGGATCAACATCTTTTCCTTCTGAGGCCTGGTTTTGGCCATACCCCCTCACTCTGCCCGCTGTGAACCCAACTGATTAGTCAATAAATCTGAAGCTAGTCATCAGGCCGTGTTCATTCTACCTTTCTCCACTACCCAGCAAGTATCGCTAGGCAAGATTCGGCATGCAAGACATATCAGAACAATAATGCGGGCCAAAGCAACTTGGGTTCGAATCCTTGGCTAGTTGCAGTGTTGTATATATATATATATATATATATATATATATATATATATATATATATATATATATATATATATATATATATATATATATATATGTCGTGCCGATTAGGTAAAACTTGCGATTTTGGCTTAAATAGCAACGCTCACCTTGCCATTTAAGACAAGTGAAAATTTGTGTATGCAATAATTTCGCCAAAATCATTCTGAACATAACGAAAAAATATATTTCATTGTGTTTGTTTATTATCAAATTAATGTTAACGTATCTAAAATATATTTAGCTGGGTTAGCTAAATTAAATTGCGCTTGTTGTAATAAGGTTAGGTAGGTTTTCAAAGTTTCTCTTGGTACAAAATTATAAATTCTTACATTAACATAAATGAAAAAATATATCTTTAAACGTATAAGAGAAAATTTTAGAAAGCACTTAATTTTAGATGAGTTCTTGCTAATTGACCAGTTTTACCTAATCGGCACGACATATATATATATATATGTCGTGCCTAATAAAAACTGGTCAATTAGCAATAATCCATTTAAAATTAAGTCCTTTCTAAAATTTTCTCTTATACTTAAAGATAAAAAATTCATTTATGTTAATGTAAATTATAATTTGTACCAGAAACTTGAAACACTAACCTTATTATACAAGCTTAATTAGCTAATCAACTAAATATATTTTAGATACGTTTACAATAATAATAAACAAACACAATGAAATATATTTTTCGTTAGGTTCAGAATGATTTTGCGAATTATGCATCACAAATTTTCGCTTGTCTTATATGGCAAGAAGAGCGTTCTATTTAAGCAAATCACAGTTTACCTAATCGGCACGACATATATGTCGTGCCGATTAGGTAAAACCTGCGATTTTGGCTTAAATAGCAACGCTCACCTTGCCATATAAGACAAGTGAAAATTTGTGTATGCAATAATTTCGCAAAAATCATTCTGAACATAACGAAAAAAATATATTTCATTGTGTTTGTTTATTATTAAATTAATGTTAACGTATCGAAAATATATTTAGTTAGGTTAGGCTAAATTAAATTGCGCTTGTTGTAATAAGGTTAGGTAGGTTTTCAAAGTTTCTCTTGGTACAAAATTATAAATTCTTACATTAACATAAATGAAAAAAATATATCTTTAAACGTATAAGAGAAAATTTTAGAAAGGACTTAATTTTATATGAGTTCTTGCTAATTGACCAGTTTTACCTAATCGGCACGACATATATATATATATATATATATATATATATATATATATATATATATATATATATATATGTCGTGCCGATTAGGTAAAACTTGCGATTTTGGCTTAAATAGCAACGCTCACCTTGCCATATAAGACAAGTGAAAATTTGTGTATGCAATAATTTCGCCAAAATCATTCTGAACATAACGAAAAAAATATATTTCATTGTGTTTGTTTATTATTAAATTAATGTTAACGTATCTAAAATATATTTAGTTGGGTTAGGCTAAATTAAATTGCGCTTGTTGTAATAAGGTTAGGTAAGTTTTCAAAGTTTCTCTTGGTACAAAATTATAAATTCTTACATTAACAAAAATGAAAAAAATATGTCTTTAAACGTATAAGAGAAAATTTTAGAAAGGACTTAATTTTAGGTGAGTTCTTGCTAATTGACCAGTTTTACCTAATCGGCACGACATATATATATACATATATATATATATATATATATATATATATATATATATATATATATGTCGTGCCGATTAGGTAAAACTTACGATTTTGGCTTAAATAGCAAAGCTCACCTTGCCATATAAGACAAGTGAAAATTTGTGTATGCAATAATTTCGCGAAAATCATTCTGAACCTAACGAAAAAATATATTTCATTGTGTTTGTTTATTATTAAATTAATGTTAACGTATCTAAAATATATTTAGTTGGGTTAGGCTAAATTAAATTGCGCTTGTTGTAATAAGGTTAGGTAGGTTTTCAAAGTTTCTCTTGGTACAAAATTATAAATTCTTACATTAACATAAAAAAAAAAATATATCTTTAAACGTATAAGAGAAAATTTTAGAAAGAACTTAATTTTAGATGAGTTCTTGCTAATTGACCAGTTTTACCTAATCGGCACGACATATATATATATATATATATATATATATATATATATATATATATATATATATATATATATATATATATATATATATATATATATATATATATATATATATATATATAATATAATATACATACACCCCTTTCAGTGGCCGTCATATAGAACTACAGTGGAACCCCGAGTTTCGAACTTAATCCATTCCAGGAGCAAGTTTTAAACTCGAAATGTTCGAAACCCGAAGCAATATTTATTTATGTTGTGCCAAATAGGTAAAACTTGCGATTTTGGCTTAAATAGTAATGCTCTTCTTGCCAAAGAAGGCAAGCAAAAATTTTTGAATGCAATAATTTAGCAAAAATCATTCTGAACATAACGAAACAAAAATATTTCCCTTATTATAATAAGGTTAAGGAAGTTTTCTAAGGTACTTTTGGAAGATTTTTTTTAATTTTTACATTAACATAAATGAAAAACAATATATCTTTAAACATTTAAGAGAAAATTTTAGGAAGGACTCAATTTTAAATGAGTTCTTGCTAATTGACCAATTTACCTATTCGGTACGATATATATATATATATATATATATATATATATATATATATATATATATATATATATATATATATATATATATATATATATTTTAACACGTCAGCCGTCTCCCACCGAGGCAGGGTGACCCAAAAAGAAAGAAAATCAGCCAAAATAAAGAAAATACTTTCATAATCATTCAACACTTTCACCATCACTCATACATAATCACTTTTTTTGCAGAGGCACTCAGATACGACAGTTTTGAAGTCTCTCCAAACTGTCAATATCCCAAACCCCTCCTTTAAAGTACAGGCATTGTACTTCCCATTTCTAGGACTCAAGTCCGGCTAACCGGTTTCCCTGAATCCCTTCACTAAATATTACACTGTTCACACTCCAACAGCTCGTCAGGTTCCAAAACCATTTGTCTCCATTCACTCCTACCTAACACACTCACGCATGCTTGCTGGAAGTCCAAGCTCCTCGCCCACAAAACCTCCTTTACCCCTTCCTTCCAACCTTTTCGAGGACGGCCCCTACGTCATCTTCCTTCCCCTACAGATTTATACGCTCTCCAAGTCATTCTACTTTGATCCATTCTCTCTAAATGACCAAACCACCTCAACAACCTCTCTTAAGCCCTCTGACTAATACTTTTAGTAACTCCACACCTCCTCCTAATTTCCACACTCAGAATTCTCTGCATAATATTTACACCACACATTGCCATTAGACAGGACATCTCCACTGCCTCCAGCCGCCTCCTCGGTGCAGCATTTACAACCCAAGCTTCACACCCATATAAGAGTGTTGGTACCACTATACTTTCGTACATTCCCTTCTTTGCCTCCATGGATAATGTTTTTTGTCTCCACAGATACCTCAACGCACCACTCACCTTTTTCCTTCATCAATTCTATGGTTAACCTCATCCTTCATAAACCCATCTGCTGACATGTCAACTCCCTTATATCTGAAAGCATTCACTCCTTCCATACTCCCTCTCTCCAATGTGATATCCATTTATTCTTTATTTAAGTCGTTTGATACCCTAATCGCCTTACTCTTACCTATGTTCACTTTCATCTTTCTACCTTTACACACCCTCCGAAACTCGTCCACTAACCTTAGCAACTCTTCTTTAGAATCTCCTATAAGCACAGTATCATCAGCAAAAAGTAACTGTGTCAACTCCCATTTTGTATTTGGTTCCCCATAATTTAATCCCATCCCTCTCCCAACACTCTAACATTTACTTCTTTTACAACCACATCTATAAATATATTAAACAACCATGGTGACAATACACATCCCTGTCTAAGACATACCTTTACCGGGATGTAATCTCCCTCTCTCCCACACACCCTAACCTGAGCCTCACTATACTCACAAAAACTCTTTACAGCATTTAGTAAATTACTACCTAATCCATACACTTGCAGCATCTGCCACATTGCTCCCCTATCCACTATCCACTATATCATATGCCTTTTCTAAATCCATAACTGCAATGAAAACTTCCGTACCTTCATCTAAATACTGTTCAGATGTATATTTCAATGTAAACACTTGATTTACACATCCCCTACCCACTCTAAACCCTCCTTGCTGATCTGCAATCCTTCTCTCTGTCTTACTTCTAATTCTTTCCATTATAACCCTACCATTCACTTTACCTGGTATACTCAGTAAACTTATTCCCCTATAATTTTTACAATCTCTTTTATCCCCCTTCCCTTTATATAAAGGAACTATACACGCTGTCTGCCAATCCCTAGGTACCTTCCCTCTTTCATCCATTTATTAAACAAAAATACCAACCACTACCACACTATATCCCCTTCCCCTGCTTTTAACACATCTGTCATGATCCCGTCAGTTCCAGCTGCTTTACCCCGTTTCATTCTACGTAACGCCCCACGCACCTCCCCCACACTCACATCCTGCTCTCCTTCACTATTAACAGATGTTATACCTCCCTGGCCAGTGCATGAAATGACCGCCTTCCTTTCTTCATCGACATTTAAAGTTCCTCAAAATATTCCTGCCATCTACCCAATACCTCCAGTTCCCCATCTTCTAACTCCCCTACTCTGTTTTTTAACTGACAAATCCATTCGTTCCCTAGGCTTTCTTAACTTGTTTATCTCACTCCAAAACTTTTTCTTATTTTCAGCAAAATTTCTTAACAGTGGCTCTCCCACTCTACCATCTGCTCTCCTTTTGCACTCTCTCAACACTCTCTTCACCTTCCTTTTACTATCCATATACTCTGCTTTTCTTAGCGCGGAGTATATACATAAATATATATATATGTCGTGCCGATTAGGTAAAACTGGTCAATTAGCAAGAACTCATCTAAAATTAAGTCCTTTCTAAAATTTTCTCTTATACGTTTAAAGATATATTTTTTTTAATTTATGTTAATGTAAAAATTTATAATTTTGTACCAAGAGAAACTTTGAAAACCTACCTAACCTTATTACAACAAGCGCAATTTAATTTAGCCTAACCCAACTAAATATATTTTAGATACGTTAACATTAATTTAATAATAAACAAACACAATGAAATATATTTTTTCGTTATGTTCAGAATGATTTTGCGAAATTATTGCATACACAAATTTTCACTTGTCTTATATGGCAAGATGAGCGTTGCTATTTAAGCCAAAATCGCAAATTTTACCTAATCGGCACGACATATATATATATATATATATATATATATATATATATATATATATATATATATATATATATATATATATATATATATATATATATATATATATATATATATATATATATATATATATATAAGGCAAGCGAAAATTTGTGTATGCAATAATTTCAAAAATCATTCTGAACCTAAAGAAAAATATATTTCATTGTGTTTGTTTATTATTAAATTATTGTTAACGTATCTAAAATATATTTAGTTGGGTTAGCTAAATTAAATTACGCTTGTTGTAATAAGGTTAGGTAGGTTTTCAAAGTTTCTGTTGGTACAAAATTAATTTATTTTACATTATCATAAATTAAAAAATATATCTTTAAACGTATAAGGAAAATTTTAGAAAGGACTTAATTTTAAATGAGTTTTTGCTAATTGACCAGTTTTACCTAATCGGCACGACATATATATATATATATATATATATATATATATATATATATATATATATATATATATATATATATATATATATATATATATATATTAGGGGGAAGGAAAACCTCAAAACTTTTAAAAATTTAAATTCCCTTTTTAAAATTTTTCTTATAGTTTAAAGATATATTTTTTAAATTTTTGTTTAAAGTAAAAAATAATTTTGTACCAAGAAACTTTTAAAAACCCACCTAACCTTATTACAACAAGCGAATTTAATTTTGCCTAACCCAACTAAATATATTTTAATAGTTCCATTAATTTAAAATTAATTTAAAAACCAAAAAAATTTTTTTAAAAAAATTTCTTAAACGTTTAAGGGAAATTTTTTTTTTTGAATAAAAATTTTATTTTTTTACCCAAAAGGGAAAAATTTTCCCATTAAACCAAAAAACGAAATTTTTTACCCAACCGGAAAAAATATATTTTTTAAAATTAAATTAATTTATTAATAAAAAAAATAAATATATTTTTTATTTAAATATTTTAAATTATTATAAAATTTTATTTTTATATAAATATTCTTTTAAAACAATTTTAAGAGAAAAAAAAAATTAATTTTAATATTATAATATTAATATTAAATATATATATATATATATATATATATATATATATATATATATATATATATATATATATATATATATATATATATGTCGGGCCCATTAAGGAAAAACTGGTCAATTTCAAAAACTCATCTAAAATTAAGTCCTTTCAAATTTTTTTTATACGTTTAAAATTTTATTTTTTTCATTTATGAATGGGAATTATAATTTTTTTAAAAGAGAAACTTTGAAAACCTACCTAACCTTATTACAACAAGCGCAATTTAATTTAGCCTAACCCAAAATAAATATAATTTTTGATACGTTAACATTAATTTAATTTAAAAAACAAACACAATGAAATATATTTTTTTTTGTTATGGTTTAGAATGATTTTTTGGGGAAAATTTTTCATACACAAATTTTCCTTGTCTTATATGGCAAGGTTTGGGGGTTGCTATTTAAGCCAAAATCCAAAATTTTACCCAAACGGCAGACATATATATATATATATATATATATATAATTATAT